>VMBQ01001102.1:135466-203946 GCA_007657795.1 Dreissena rostriformis | reverse complement strand
CAAACCACATATAATTGTTCTGTTTTGTAACCAAAGATTTATAACAAGTTATTGCATACGTCGTCGATAACGAGATTAAAACTTATGGTCTTCCAAAACGTTTCTGGAGTACATAATTGACCACAATTAAGAGAAGTAGTAACAAAACTCATTATATTGAACATATTGATGAATTAGTGTTGCTATTTCATTAAATACTAAATATAGATATAAAAGGATATTGAGAACGAACAGAATGCAATAAATGTATATGTGATTTCCCTCAAATACAGTTGTATTCCTTTTGTTCAGCATTTAATGTCTCCGATATATTTAACAAACATATTAATCATGATTATTGTCTAGAGTATCGTCTTTTATTTTGCATCAGTAGAAATCCATTCTGTTAACAGTCATTAATAGTTATTTATGGCATACATTAATGTCCCTTCCTTTGAATAGGTTATTTAATAAGTATCTTTTTTGTGTTGTTTTTTAGTATTGTAGTCAAGTATAAGCGTACGAGCATTGTTTTATGTTGAAGGGCCGACTGTTTTTACGGCTTTGTTGAGGTTATTAACCTTTGTTTTTAATAAATACACTTATACAAGTACTATAAATCAATATAATAATATAGCTTAGCCTTATATTTATTAATGCGACGGGTATCTGATCGGATAGGATCAATATTTAGGTTCGCAGTGTGCCATCGCCTTACAATATTATTTATATTAACATTATACAATGAACCCATTTTCTATATTGGTCACAAGATAAAGTGGAAAATAAGAAAGCAATTAACAACACATATTAATCAAGGGAAAATTAATAATCAATTGGTTAAGTTTATTTTGATGGAAAAGTATAATAAATCATGCGAGTTCTATCGCTGTATTAAGAGTAACCCTTCAATTTAAAGTCGCTTAATACACAAAATCAGTCCTCACATATCTAAAGAATTAACGCGTTAGCTTTACTGACAACGATCTCTTACACAACAATGACCTGGGAATGATATCATTACACGCTTCGCGCATAAATTTGACTTGTTTCAAGCACGAAGTCACCAGGCAAAACCTTTCAAAATCATTGCTTTCGTCATTTTTATCGCGTTATCACTTTAGAGGACACATGTCTGGAAAATTCGTGTTGAAACTTTGTCAGAATGTTTATCTTGACAATAACTAGGCTAAGTTCGAATATGGGTCAAGTTGTGGTAAAACGTTAGGTCACTAGATCAAAGTTCAGAACAAAAAAGTGACGACTCTAAAAGCCATCTTTATTACTCAATCATGCAGAAATTGTGTTAGAAACTTAATCTTAACAATATATTCCAAGTTCAAATCTGGGTCTTGATGTCAAGAAAAACACACTTTAAAATAATCTCATTATGATGAGTTTATTAACGCCCTGTGAGGCACCTATTTAAAAGTTTGAACGGAAATGCGAAAATTACCTGACCGTTACGAATCAGTGATTTTGGTAAATCTTATCAAGGAATATTTACACGAATCGAAGAAACATCACATTTGTATAAGGCAACACCAGTTTTAAGAAAATAACAAATTAAATTTGACATATTAAAGTAATACAAGCACGTGTTACGGTTTACTCAACTTTTACTTTTGAACATTTGTTAAATCTTTCAAACAAGTAGTTTATTGAGGAGGATTTAAGAGTAGTTATACTACTTTCTTTAATGTTAATAAATTGAATAAATACATTTATGTTACCATTTAATTTGCATTGCGATCATATGAGACTGAATTTTATTTGCGCCTATATAAAGATTAATGCTGGGCTTATTTGCGCCTATATAACGATTAATGCTGGGCTTATTTGCGCCTATATAACGATTAATGCTGGGCTTATTTGCGCCTATATAACGATTAATGCTGGGCTTATTTGCGCCTATATAACGATTAATGCTGGGCTTATTTGCGCCTATATAACGATTAATGCTGGGCTTATTTGCGCCTATATAACGATTAATGCTGGGCTTATTTGCGCCTATATAACGATTAATGCTGGGCTTATTTGCGCCTATATAACGATTAATGCTGGGCTTATTTGCGCCTATATAACGATTAATGCTGGGCTTATTTGCGCCTATATAACGATTAATGCTGGGCTTATTTGCGCCTATATAACGATTAATGCTGGGCTTATTTGCGCCTATATAACGATTAATGCTGGGCTTATTTGCGCCTATATAACGATTAATGCTGGGCTTATTTGCGCCTATATAACGATTAATGCTGGGCTTATTTGCGCCTATATAACGATTAATGCTGGGCTTATTTGCGCCTATATAACGATTAATGCTGGGCTTATTTGCGCCTATATAACGATTAATGCTGGGCTTATTTGCGCCTATATAACGATTAATGCTGGGCTTATTTGCGCCTATATAACGATTAATGCTGGGCTTATTTGCGCCTATATAACGATTAATGCTGGGCTTATTTGCGCCTATATAACGATTAATGCTGGGCTTATTTGCGCCTATATAACGATTAATGCTGGGCTTATTTGCGCCTATATAACGATTAATGCTGGGCTTATTTGCGCCTATATAACGATTAATGCTGGGCTTATTTGCGCCTATATAACGATTAATGCTGGGCTTATTTGCGCCTATATAACGATTAATGCTGGGCTTATTTGCGCCTATATAACGATTAATGCTGGGCTTATTTGCGCCTATATAACGATTAATGCTGGGCTTATTTGCGCCTATATAACGATTAATGCTGGGCTTATTTGCGCCTATATAACGATTAATGCTGGGCTTATTTGCGCCTATATAACGATTAATGCTGGGCTTATTTGCGCCTATATAACGATTAATGCTGGGCTTATTTGCGCCTATATAACGATTAATGCTGGGCTTATTTGCGCCTATATAACGATTAATGCTGGGCTTATTTGCGCCTATATAACGATTAATGCTGGGCTTATTTGCGCCTATATAACGATTAATGCTGGGCTTATTTGCGCCTATATAACGATTAATGCTGGGCTTATTTGCGCCTATATAACGATTAATGCTGGGCTTATTTGCGCCTATATAACGATTAATGCTGGGCTTATTTGCGCCTATATAACGATTAATGCTGGGCTTATTTGCGCCTATATAACGATTAATGCTGGGCTTATTTGCGCCTATATAACGATTAATGCTGGGCTTATTTGCGCCTATATAACGATTAATGCTGGGCTTATTTGCGCCTATATAACGATTAATGCTGGGCTTATTTGCGCCTATATAACGATTAATGCTGGGCTTATTTGCGCCTATATAACGATTAATGCTGGGCTTATTTGCGCCTATATAACGATTAATGCTGGGCTTATTTGCGCCTATATAACGATTAATGCTGGGCTTATTTGCGCCTATATAACGATTAATGCTGGGCTTATTTGCGCCTATATAACGATTAATGCTGGGCTTATTTGCGCCTATATAACGATTAATGCTGGGCTTATTTGCGCCTATATAACGATTAATGCTGGGCTTATTTGCGCCTATATAACGATTAATGCTGGGCTTATTTGCGCCTATATAACGATTAATGCTGGGCTTATTTGCGCCTATATAACGATTAATGCTGGGCTTATTTGCGCCTATATAACGATTAATGCTGGGCTTATTTGCGCCTATATAACGATTAATGCTGGGCTTATTTGCGCCTATATAACGATTAATGCTGGGCTTATTTGCGCCTATATAACGATTAATGCTGGGCTTATTTGCGCCTATATAACGATTAATGCTGGGCTTATTTGCGCCTATATAACGATTAATGCTGGGCTTATTTGCGCCTATATAACGATTAATGCTGGGCTTATTTGCGCCTATATAACGATTAATGCTGGGCTTATTTGCGCCTATATAACGATTAATGCTGGGCTTATTTGCGCCTATATAACGATTAATGCTGGGCTTATTTGCGCCTATATAACGATTAATGCTGGGCTTATTTGCGCCTATATAACGATTAATGCTGGGCTTATTTGCGCCTATATAACGATTAATGCTGGGCTTATTTGCGCCTATATAACGATTAATGCTGGGCTTATTTGCGCCTATATAACGATTAATGCTGGGCTTATTTGCGCCTATATAACGATTAATGCTGGGCTTATTTGCGCCTATATAACGATTAATGCTGGGCTTATTTGCGCCTATATAACGATTAATGCTGGGCTTATTTGCGCCTATATAACGATTAATGCTGGGCTTATTTGCGCCTATATAACGATTAATGCTGGGCTTATTTGCGCCTATATAACGATTAATGCTGGGCTTATTTGCGCCTATATAACGATTAATGCTGGGCTTATTTGCGCCTATATAACGATTAATGCTGGGCTTATTTGCGCCTATATAACGATTAATGCTGGGCTTATTTGCGCCTATATAACGATTAATGCTGGGCTTATTTGCGCCTATATAACGATTAATGCTGGGCTTATTTGCGCCTATATAACGATTAATGCTGGGCTTATTTGCGCCTATATAACGATTAATGCTGGGCTTATTTGCGCCTATATAACGATTAATGCTGGGCTTATTTGCGCCTATATAACGATTAATGCTGGGCTTATTTGCGCCTATATAACGATTAATGCTGGGCTTATTTGCGCCTATATAACGATTAATGCTGGGCTTATTTGCGCCTATATAACGATTAATGCTGGGCTTATTTGCGCCTATATAACGATTAATGCTGGGCTTATTTGCGCCTATATAACGATTAATGCTGGGCTTATTTGCGCCTATATAACGATTAATGCTGGGCTTATTTGCGCCTATATAACGATTAATGCTGGGCTTATTTGCGCCTATATAACGATTAATGCTGGGCTTATTTGCGCCTATATAACGATTAATGCTGGGCTTATTTGCGCCTATATAACGATTAATGCTGGGCTTATTTGCGCCTATATAACGATTAATGCTGGGCTTATTTGCGCCTATATAACGATTAATGCTGGGCTTATTTGCGCCTATATAACGATTAATGCTGGGCTTATTTGCGCCTATATAACGATTAATGCTGGGCTTATTTGCGCCTATATAACGATTAATGCTGGGCTTATTTGCGCCTATATAACGATTAATGCTGGGCTTATTTGCGCCTATATAACGATTAATGCTGGGCTTATTTGCGCCTATATAACGATTAATGCTGGGCTTATTTGCGCCTATATAACGATTAATGCTGGGCTTATTTGCGCCTATATAACGATTAATGCTGGGCTTATTTGCGCCTATATAACGATTAATGCTGGGCTTATTTGCGCCTATATAACGATTAATGCTGGGCTTATTTGCGCCTATATAACGATTAATGCTGGGCTTATTTGCGCCTATATAACGATTAATGCTGGGCTTATTTGCGCCTATATAACGATTAATGCTGGGCTTATTTGCGCCTATATAACGATTAATGCTGGGCTTATTTGCGCCTATATAACGATTAATGCTGGGCTTATTTGCGCCTATATAACGATTAATGCTGGGCTTATTTGCGCCTATATAACGATTAATGCTGGGCTTATTTGCGCCTATATAACGATTAATGCTGGGCTTATTTGCGCCTATATAACGATTAATGCTGGGCTTATTTGCGCCTATATAACGATTAATGCTGGGCTTATTTGCGCCTATATAACGATTAATGCTGGGCTTATTTGCGCCTATATAACGATTAATGCTGGGCTTATTTGCGCCTATATAACGATTAATGCTGGGCTTATTTGCGCCTATATAACGATTAATGCTGGGCTTATTTGCGCCTATATAACGATTAATGCTGGGCTTATTTGCGCCTATATAACGATTAATGCTGGGCTTATTTGCGCCTATATAACGATTAATGCTGGGCTTATTTGCGCCTATATAACGATTAATGCTGGGCTTATTTGCGCCTATATAACGATTAATGCTGGGCTTATTTGCGCCTATATAACGATTAATGCTGGGCTTATTTGCGCCTATATAACGATTAATGCTGGGCTTATTTGCGCCTATATAACGATTAATGCTGGGCTTATTTGCGCCTATATAACGATTAATGCTGGGCTTATTTGCGCCTATATAACGATTAATGCTGGGCTTATTTGCGCCTATATAACGATTAATGCTGGGCTTATTTGCGCCTATATAACGATTAATGCTGGGCTTATTTGCGCCTATATAACGATTAATGCTGGGCTTATTTGCGCCTATATAACGATTAATGCTGGGCTTATTTGCGCCTATATAACGATTAATGCTGGGCTTATTTGCGCCTATATAACGATTAATGCTGGGCTTATTTGCGCCTATATAACGATTAATGCTGGGCTTATTTGCGCCTATATAACGATTAATGCTGGGCTTATTTGCGCCTATATAANAAGTTCAGTATCAATTTGAAGTGAATCGGTGTAGAAATGAAGAAATTATAGTAAAGGCAATTTTGGGTGGGTGTGGTCTATGTGGGCGGGGCGCCCCAGGGTTGGTTATGGGGCCATGCATAGTTGAGATTGACCCTAATGTCATAAGAGAAGTTCAGTATCAATTTGAAGTGAATCCGTGTAGAAATGAAAAAAATATAGTAAATGGAAATTTTTGGTGGGTGTGGTCTATGTGGGCGGGGCGCCCCAGGGTTGGGAATGGGTCCATGCATGGTTGAGATTGACCGTATTGTCATAAGAGAGGTCCAGTATCAATTTGAAGTGAATCGGTGTAGAAATGAAGAAGTTAATGTATTATAACCTAAACAAAATGAGTGAAAATCTCTGACCCGGCCCCACCCCAACCCCCTTAACTTTTGACCCAGGGGTCAGATCAAAATTCCAATAGTGCAGGGTTGCACATATGCTCATAGCTACCATGTGTGTAAGTTTCAAGGTTCTAGTGCTAATAGTGTAGGAGAAGATAGTGTCCAGGACGGACGGACGGACAGACGGACAGACGGACGGACGGACGGACGGCGGAGATAACCACAATATCCCCACCTTTTTTTCAAAAAGCGTGGGGATAACAATATGTTATATCATCAAGGTACGAACCTGCTAGTGCTTCGAATTTCGGTACTTTGTTCGTCAGACTTATCTAAAAACAAATATCAGTGCCTAGACATTAGACAAGCTTTATTTGTATAGACCTAAATACATAATGTTTGTTATCATTAAATCTCAGTACACATCATATAAATGTATGGTTTATTAGCGGGACATTGTTGATTGCAGTAAAACAAACAATTCAAAAAACGCTTGTCTCAATGGCTCCATATGACAGCTGCGCGTTATTGTAGCACAGTATACTTTAACACAGCGAAAGGGAACGCCACATATATTTTTGAATCACATTGTATGAATCTAGAAAATTCCGCCTGAAATTCCAACGTGTTATAATATGCCCAATATCATATGAACATTACATATTTTGATATAGAAAAATAACATTGCCAGTCAACAACACTGCCAAAAACATTATATGAAGTATAGCGTTAAATAATACATATCGATATTTTCACATGCTTATAAAAGACTTACACGTAGTAATGTTGACCCGTAAGTACGTTGAGAATATATAAACAAAAATCTACAGTAGAAAAATCTTTTGGGTACTGTTCTCATATATCTAGTGAGTACAGTCGTCACATATCGAGTTGAGACATTCTTCAAATATCGAGTGGGTACACATATCACAAACAAATGATTATGTGTATGTATATTAGTTACTTACTTTTTCGCTTGCTTCCACAACATTGTGGCCGAGCTTAGTGGCTATGAAGTTGTTGTAGATCAAGCAATATGTCACGAACACTGATATTGCGACCGTTATGACGATGTTAACTGTGGCTCTGATCAGCCGTCTCAGTAGTTGACAGTTTCCGATCGCTGGTTTCTCGGGCTCCTGGTACATGGTTACATAAGTCTGGACACGTGACCCTCGGGGCGACATTGAGGGGGAATCCACGTAGTAGGTGCCCTCTATCTGCCCTTCCCAGCCGGTAGTCGAACTGTCCCCTCCGTGTATCCGTGGCCCATCGCTACTTGCAACGATGTTAGCTTGCATGTTTTATCTTACTTGAAAAGTAATATGAAACAATTGAGTGCACTTATATGACGGTTAGTTATGTGGTAAATTAATATAAATCTCTATAAGCTCTATATAATTGTTAGTGAATGTTGATGTTATTTATCAAAGCGTCTAAAACATGCTCTATATGTAGTAATTAAGTTTACAATGTTTAAACTTGCTTCTCTTGATCGATTCTATAATTTTATTTGTTTGTGTTTGTTTTATAGTTGTCTGTAATATTCAACGGTTTGGGTGAGAATTGGGATATCCCCAGTTATTTCTGGAGTATAATATACTATATCGTCTTTGAAACAATCGTGACTTACTTTCGAAATTATGTCATGTTACGGAATTTAAATTACGTATCTATAAATATTCAACCGGAAAATATCAACTTTGATGAACATACGATAGAAGATAGTAAGTTCTATCAATTATTTGGAAACTCAATTCCCCCAAAAGATGACTAATTTATTCAGAAGGTTGTAAAGAGTTATAATTGAAATAAACTTGTTAACGAATAAATCGTATAACCCACCTGGTATTGGCTGTACGGGTATGAAAGATTGCTATCAAATCGAATGTAGCGCATTAACATTGTTTTGCGTGCGTATGCAGTAAAATTATATTCAAAAAGTATACATATTAAGTTACATAATATTGAAATATAATATCACTGCGGTGTTCCGTTTCGCTCTAGTTAACTGTATGATGAGCTTAGGAAAACGATTTTGAATCAATATTTGTTTATGTTGGGCATTATAAAACAAAAATACCCATCGTGAGTAAATGTTATGTGTTATTGTATGGGTCAGGTCTATAAACCGATATTTTGAGTAGTACATGCTTCATAGCATACGTCTCTATATGCAACTTCGTTACATACGTCTCTATAGACAATCTCGATACATACGTCTCTATAGACAATCTCGATACATACATCTCTATAGACAATCTCCATACATACGTCTCTATAGACAATCTCGATACATACGTTTCTATAGACAAGACACACCAGAAACGATGCAGGTACAATCTGTTTGTACATTCCATATGAACCATAATTCGAGACATCCGTGTTTAAATCAAACGCGAAAACTTGAATTGAGTATAATGGAGCGTTTATTTGCTATATGGGCTGATTATGTTGACTTACATACATGTTACTTATATTAGGAAATGCATACTGGATAGTTATCTGAAACTAAAGTTGACTATTTCTTTAACTTTTGTCAGATACCATGTTACAAATCGAATTACTACTCGATAGGGATATGAGTTAGCGGTGAAGAGTGGTTGTTGTTGCCAATGTAGACGATTCTCTTGCAGTTAAGAATGGTAAAGTATCGTCTGTGACCACAGCAAAATATGTATGCTTAATAGGTTATTTAATTTCATCAGTTTTTTTCCGGAAAATAGAATAAACAATACCTGTTTGACAATCACAATTCCGACGTGTTCCACAAAACATTTGTCTCCGTCGAAAAGGAGGGGATTGAAGCAGCCGCCGAAAGTGCAGCGCCTCGGGCGCTAGGCATGCACGATCACGTGTTTCGCGAATTCAATGCGGGCCACCCGTTCATGTTCATGATATGGCACTGGAGACTGGAAATACCGCTTATCAAGGGCATATTATTTTTGGCCATAAATATTCATATAAAGTACATCAGTTGATGCACATATTTTCTTTTTCATATACAAATTGTAAATTAAACGTTACTTAAGTACTGTTCCTGATATTGAACTATCTGTTTTGATGAGTAAATGTTTGAAAGTGTGTAGATCTAATACCTGGAGCAAACATAGTATATGTGTAAGTATGAATTGCGGTTTGTTACTTTAGTGTTGTAGCTCGTACAAGCACGTTATAAATGGCCAATTATGGGTTTAAAGACAACAAGACCATGCTACTCAGAAAGCGTTCATTACCAAAACTCTTAGTCGTACAAAACACCACAGGTTACATTCAACTATTCATTTACACACAACACTACATTCCTCCCCACCTTTAAAGAAAAACTGCATAAAGTTAAATTAAACAAATTACTGAGCAACATTTTAAAAGAATAAGTAATCAAAGTAATTTGTTTCAATGTCCATGTAAATAAAACACAAAACTTCACAGTCCTTATAGATTAATCAAATCTCCACTCTCATAATAACTCTGATAAAAGTTTCTTTACTTAAACATATCAAGGAAATCTAAAGTTTCACACAATTGTTCAAAGCATAAGTATTTATGTGGGAGGTAAGTCATAATGGTAANGACCACGCGAAGACACACCACGACCACGCGAAGACACACCACGACCACGCGGAGATACACCACGACCACGCGAACCACCAGGGATAGTGTGGATAGCGTTAGCGTTAGCTGCTTGCCGTCCCTCCATGTCAGACGCTCTAACCTCGGAAACCTCCAATGCGCGAGCCTCTTCAATAAGTCTGTCAAGAGTAAAGTTATCTCGCAGAGCTCGACGTCTGATGCGTGTAGACGTGCATCCTTGTATAACTTGGTTAAGGATCTCAGTGTCCTTGTTGTGAAATTCACATGTCGCTGCAAGGGTTCTTAGCCTTGTGTAAAAGGTGTCGATCGACTCACCAGATTCTTGTTTCGACTGCCTAAACTTATAGATTTCGTAGGTAAGATTCTGTTTCGGAGTGAAATAGTTTTTGAATGAGGAACACAATTTTCCATATTCGTCAGGGGTTTCTATGTTATCACCGTTTTCATTCTGTACAGTTTTAGTAGAACCTACCCCTTTTTGTTCATCAGTGAACGAGTCATATATGTCGAAACACTCTTCGCCACAGTAATGCAGAAGGAGAGCCTTTTTGCGCTTGTCAATATCAATGTCCAGTGCACAGATTAAATTGTCTAATTTTTCCGTCCACTTACGCCACCGTACGCCGGCTGAATTTGACGAAGAATTTGACGTGTCGCCGCTGTCATGGATGTTGAACGAAGGAAATGGAGGAAGGTTGGCCATCCTCGTCGCCAGTTTAGTGTTGTAGCTCGTACAAGCACGTTATAAATGGCCAATTATGGGTTTAAAGACAACAAGACCATGCTACTCAGAAAGCGTTCATTACCAAAACTCTTAGTCGTACAAAACACCACAGGTTACATTCAACTATTCATTTACACACAACACTACAGTTACAAAAGCGAAACATAGTAGTAACTTAAAGTGTAATTTGTTTATTACGTTTAGATGCAAACCACATATAATTGTTCTGTTTTGTAACCAAAGATTTATAACAAGTTATTGCATACGTCGTCGATAACGAGATTAAAACTTATGGTCTTCCAAAACGTTTCTGGAGTACATAATTGACCACAATTAAGAGAAGTAGTAACAAAACTCATTATATTGAACATATTGATGAATTAGTGTTGCTATTTCATTAAATACTAAATATAGATATAAAAGGATATTGAGAACGAACAGAATGCAATAAATGTATATGTGATTTCCCTCAAATACAGTTGTATTCCTTTTGTTCAGCATTTAATGTCTCCGATATATTTAACAAACATATTAATCATGATTATTGTCTAGAGTATCGTCTTTTATTTTGCATCAGTAGAAATCCATTCTGTTAACAGTCATTAATAGTTATTTATGGCATACATTAATGTCCCTTCCTTTGAATAGGTTATTTAATAAGTATCTTTTTTGTGTTGTTTTTTAGTATTGTAGTCAAGTATAAGCGTACGAGCATTGTTTTATGTTGAAGGGCCGACTGTTTTTACGGCTTTGTTGAGGTTATTAACCTTTGTTTTTAATAAATACACTTATACAAGTACTATAAATCAATATAATAATATAGCTTAGCATTATATTTATTAATGCGACGGGTATCTGATCGGATAGGATCAATATTTAGGTTCGCAGTGTGCCATCGCCTTACAATATTATTTATATTAACATTATACAATGAACCCATTTTCTAAATTGGTCACAAGATAAAGTGGAAAATAAAAAAGCAATTAACAACACATATTAATCAAGGGAAAATTAATAATCAATTGGTTAAGTTTATTTTGATGGAAAAGTATAATAAATCACGCGAGTTCTATCGCTGTATTAAGAGTAACCCTTCAATTCAAAGTCGCTTAATACACAAAATCAGTCCTCACATATCTAAAGTATTAACGCGTTAGCTTTACTGACAACGATCTCTTACACAACAATGACCTGGGAATGATACCATTACACGCTTCGCGCATAAATTTGACTTGTTTCAAGCACGAAGTCACCAGGCAAAACCTTTCAAAATCATTGCTTTCGTCATTTTTATCGCGTTATCACTTTAGAGGACACATGTCTGGAAAATTTGTGTTGAAACTTTGTCAGAATGTTTAACTAGGCTAAGTTCGAATATGGGTCAAGTTGAGGTAAAACGTTAGGTCACTAGATCAAAGTTCAGAACAAAAAAGTGACGACTCTAAAAGCCATCTTTATGACTCAATCATGCAGAAATTGTGTTAGAAACTTAATCTTAACAATATATTCCAAGTTCAAATCTGGGTCTTGATGTCAAGAAAAACACACTTTAAAATAATCTAATTATGATGAGTTTATTAACGCCCTGTGAGGCACCTATTTAAAAGTTTGAACGGAAATGCGAAAATTACCTGACCGTTACGAATCAGTGATTTTGGTAAATCTTATCAAGGAATATTTACACGAATCGAAGAAACATCACATTTGTATAAGGCAACACCAGTTTTAAGAAAGCAACAAATTACATTTGACATATTAAAGTAATACTAGCACGTGTTACTCAACTTTTACTTTTGAACATTTGTTAAATCTTTCAAACAAGTAGTTTATTCAGGAGGATTTAAGAGTAGTTATACTACTTACTTTAATGTTAATAAATTGAATAAATACATTTATGTTACCATTTAATTTGCATTGCGATCATATGAGACTGAATTTTATTTGCGCCTATATAACGATTAATGCTGGGCTTATTTGCGCCTATATTACGATTAATGCTGGGCTTATTTGTGCCTATATAACGATTAATGCTGGGCTTATTTGCGCCTATATTACGATTAATGCTGGGCTTATTTGCGCCTATATTACGATTAATGCTGGGCTTATTTGCGCCTATATAACGATTAATGCTNCATTTAATAATGATCAATTACTTTACATAAACGTAATTTATTACATTAAGTGAGCTGCTTAAATATCATGTGCAGAAAAGTTTTCCATTGAGCGTGACACTTATCTAATATATATTAAATAGTTACCGAGGTTGGGACGGCAAGACATTGAATATACGTATAACGAAAACACGTATAACGATTGAGATCACTGAGATTACATGATATGTCATACTTCCCTTCAAAAAGTTCCTTTCATATAATGGTGTACTTTTATTTTTTTCTGTAAAATGACAACATCTTAACGATATTTTTCTTTATTTAATCTCGTATGAAATATTTTCATTCTCATGCAGTATTAGATTCAGTAAAAAAAAATGCTTTGTTTCATATTCAGTAAAATTGAAACCAAAACTGAACATCAATAATGTATTGAAGTTTGAATCATGATCAAACCAGCCAATAAGACAAAATCGTGCAGTCAGAATTTTTTTTTTTTATCAAAGATGTGTGCATTTCCGTTTCATAATTGAGAGTGTTTATTTCCTTATACGATAATAATATGAAAAACAAGCTGTCCAAATGTCACAGAAATGTATACTCGAAATGTCATGTCAAATTTGTTTCGGTGTATTAAATGAATAGAATACATGCATTTTCAAATTTATTTACCGTTCAACCACGAGATTTAATTATATTTTGCTCGTTTAAATGTGTTCTTCTTTAATGGAAAGTGACTTTTTGCTAGTTTATGTATTAACATGTACTAAAATTACCTTTACAATAGTTTTTGAGGACCGGTGTAACGTATAATACGTCCTAAGCAGTTTAGGGGAATTTCTAAAAAAGCGATGTATTATTTTTTTAAACAAGTTTAACAATGTTCAAGGTCGACTATTCTTCCACGCTTATCGATACCACATTAAAAGTTCAGCTCCCATTGTTTACCAGTATATGCATCGCTGAGCTTTCATGTGGTTAGTAAATGAAACATACGGTTTTTTTTCTAGTCAATTGTTTTAAACTTTTGTGGTAATGATACACTTATTAGACCATGAGCGCAGTGGTCAAATTCAGCAGGTACTACACAGAAATCTCATTAAAACCTCAGAAGAATACAAGAATACACGAATACAAATACGGGGAAATATAAATTCGTATATAAACAAAACAAGAAATACATAAAATAAATAAATAAGGCAGCACCGTAATGTGTATTAGCAAATGACTCTACATTTAAAAAATCTGAAGTTCAACTGTGTAGAATTAAAACTTGGCTTCTCTAGATGTAAGACTTGGTGTTTAAGAATTCATATAACAACACGCTGAAAATAGCGAACATGCCACAGATGCAGACATTATATTTACATAAGAAATTAAAAAAGACAATGAAATCGTGTACGGTGCAAAATGTAAAGGTATTACCACGATGGGGAAACAATTGTATTAATGTCGTTAAACCAAACACAAATATAACATACAAGTAGTTATAACAGATAGTTATATTGTGATAAATCTATAGCTCAATAATATTATCAATGATTTCTCAGTCGTCTTTACCAGTTTAACAAATCAGCATATACACAGTCGACATCTTTGTTACGCTCAGTTTTATTCAGCGGCGTAATTTAGGCACTTTCATCGTAGCGTCTGAATATGAGTATTCAGTCACGTGTGAAAACTATTTACACATTTCCAGTTTGCAGAGTTAATTTACGTGACCTCAGCTGATATAGTATCAATTTATATGTACATGATATATTCTGAACCGAGTACATCTGTGTTAAATATGTACGATTTTTTGTATAATTTATTTTGACGATATGAATGATTTAGGGCTAATATATCTTCCGCAGTTTAAGAAATACATCAATTACTTACATCTAAAAATACTGTATGTCAAAGGACAAGTTACTAGTGCAAAGTACCCGTTAGTGTATATTGCTTCATACGTGTTCAACAAACAATCATACATAGGAAATGATAAATGAATGTGACACAACGAACCTTAAAAGCTAGATAGGTGTTATTTCATGGGTTAATACCTACGAATCATATACATTGCTGTCAGGTTACCAATTTAAGTATTTATCACAGTATATGTTGGGTAATGTAAGGGCACAACCGATAAAAAACACTAGCGCTTATGCCAAAGAACGAAGAGCAATATCACACACAAAAAGAAAACATAGGGATGACAAAATAGAGCAAAAAATTCGAATAATTAAAACAATGAAAAATAAATAAATGAATAAATAAAATTTTGTAAACAACAAAGGATTACATGGATCACATGGCTAATCTTACAACAGTCAGAATATTGTCCACTGCCGATTTGTAGACCATATCCGGGGGAGACGGGTTCACACACACCTGGTCTCCTGGACTGAGGCTGACGAACGCGTTGATATTACTGGGCTGCAAGAAAATGTGGGTGTCCAGTCTTAGTTGTGGCTTATCGAGCATCCTCTTCTGGATCATGGTTTCGTTTGCGGTACCGTGTCTGATGACGTAGATACTGTGGCCGACCCGACCCTGCGACAACGGGCTGAACTTGAATGTGATTTGCGAAAAGGCGCCATACAGACCTCCTTGTTCTATTACGACACAGCTGTCATTCTTGTTTGGGGTCACATAATCAGAACCATCAGATTTCAGCCATCGGATGTCTCCAGTGTCTGTAACAGAAGGCATTCACAAACAAATATTGGTTATAGTTAAACGCACATACATATGGCCTTGGTATTTGTATTTATTAAAGCCCCTATAACGCTCATAATAAACGGAAAATACATGGAAATTTCGTAAAATATTTCGTAAAATAAAGATAAAACATTGAGAATCAGTGTTCCTTATAACAATAGCCAAAATGTCAACGCTAGATCTGTTAGGGTAACATAGATTTAACAAGATACAAAATGCTCTTTTTTATTTTTTTGTGTGACACAATATATTCCATTTTAATTTCCCGCAACGATATATACACTAAAATGGGACATGAACATTTGTTGAATATATTGTTCCACAAACAAACAAAAAAGAACATTTTGTATCTTGTTAAATCTATGTTACCAGACCACATCTAGCGTTGAAATTTTGGCTATTGCTNGGGTGTATCCACGTTGTAAGTACCCTCCCTCTGCCGCGCAAAGCATGTACTCAAACTGTCCTCTCCGTGTACCGGGTGCCCCTCGCTACTTGCAACGATGTTAGAGTGCATGCTTTTATATTACTTTAAAAGTAATGTGAAAAAATTTATTTCACTATGTATAACGGTAAGGAACTTGACAAATTAATATAAATCTCTATAAAATATATATAAATTTTAGAGAATGTTGATGTTATTTATCTCAGAGCCTATTACATGTAAATGCCTTATATGTTGTAATTAAGTTCAAATGTTTAAACTTGCTCCTCTTGATATATTCTATTATTTTAATGTTTGACTGAGTTCGTTTTAGTTTTTATAGTTTTATGTAATATTCAAGTAATTTTTTAGGCACTAATTGGGATATCCCCGGTTATTTCTGGAGTATAATACTCTATATCGCCATCGAAACAATCGTGACTTACTTTCGAAAGTATGTTACGTTACGGAATTTAAATAACGTATTTATAAATATTGAGCAGGATATGATCAACTCTGATTGGCATTAATGTTGTGATAATTTTTGGATAGTAGATAGCAGATAGTTAGTTGTATTAATTATTTGTAAACTCAATTCCCCAAACGATGACTAACTTCTTCAAAGGGCAGTTAAGAGTTACATTTAAATAAACTGGTAAACGAATAAATCGTTTAAAACCACCCAGTTTCGGCTACACGGGTATGGTCGATTGTTATCACATCGACTGTGGCGCATTACCATTGTTTCGCGTGCGTCTGCAGTCAAATTCTACATACAAAGAAAACAGATTAAGATCATTTAGTTACATAATAGGGAAATATAATATAACTGCGGTTGTACGTTGCGCACTAGTTGACTTAAGGAAAGTAATTTGAAACAATATTTGTTGATTTTGGGCATTATACAATAAAATATCCGTCGTGAGTAAATGTTACGTGTTTTTTTATGGGTCAGATCTATAAACCGATATTTTCAGTAAAACAAAAATGCCACAGTACATGTCTGCATAATTCACACAGTTTTTATCCAGGGAAATAATGACGTACAGTTCAAAACATGGTTTGAACTGAGTACTCATGTATAAACGAAAATTGTTACTAGTGCATTGAAAACTACACGCATGTGCCGTATAGTTTATTGGTTAAATTGAAATAATTATGTGTCATTGTTATTATGATTATGTGGCAGGGCATATATCGATCTATCTTCCTTGTTCTGTGGCGATTGGCTGCATAAGTCCGGTTGTGTTAGCCTGATCGTGTCACAATGCACAATACTTGCAGCGAGGAGTGAAGGAAAACATGACACATGTGCGTGATATTCGACCTAAGCAAATGTCCATATATGCTGCAGGTTTAAATAGGCTTCATTGATTGGTCTAAGTACAAATATTGATCTTAAAAATGTTGCACACAAATGAGCAACTTACAATTCAATATTTCCTGCTTTCGCTGGCAGTGATTGTTTGTGTTCGTTGGCGGAGGTTGTGATCACACTTACCAGAGAATGTGAACATATTACGCAAACGTACACAGGGCCAAGCCAAGGCAACCAATTTTTAATATCTTTCAATTAGAAACCTTTCACATATTTTTGAATCAATAACACGCAATTATGCAATAGTAGATATACGCAGCGGAAGATGAATTATGAGAACAAAAAATATTTTAAATATTACAATGTTGCAGCCACCGGGGCTCGAGCCGTTGATAACTCGATCTAAAGGCTTTCTTCTCTCTTCTTAACATTTAAGACATGTCGCTGCGCTTGACTTCATAAAGCGATGAGCATGCTGTCAACAAACGATCACATTTAAAATGCATTTAATCATTCAATTTCAACTGAGGGGTGTAGCTAGGATCTTCAATTATATACACTTAGTTGTCTTCTAGTGTTATAGTTTGTTCGTATCTAAATAATATTTTACTAGGTTACAACATGGATGTGTAATAAAGTAAGATATATATCTGCGTTCATGTATGCAATTATTATGCCAACAGCACTCATGTATTCATTTTAACTCGTATTGTTTTAAAAATTAAATAAACTTAAACCGGACACAACCCAATTAGAATGTATTGTTTCGATTCGGAAACACTTCAAATGCTTTATTAGTTGAGACCTATGCAATATTTCAGGCAACACACTATTTGTAATTTTAATGAGATTAAGAGGGGATAATAATACATTTAACCATATTCAAAATAGAATAATCATACATAAAATGCAGTGTTTCAATTGTGTTTCATCGACTGTCATATGTAAGATCTGAAACCACTCAAACCACTTGCATTAGTTATATGTAAAGTTCGCATGTAAACTAAATCTGAAGGTCAACGGGTAAAATTAGAAATGTATGTATGATTTGGTATATACGGACAATATTTCGGATGAGGTGTCAAGTATTGAATCTATTGATGTCTTTAACACTTTCATCCTTTGTCACGATCTATCGATAATATGTTCTTGTACATAAAGTAACCATCATTGTGGTTTGTTTGGTTTTATTCAGGAAACAAAATGATGAATTTCTGTAAAATAATCCGTGACCAAAGCCTTAATTGGAAATACTCATTGGAAAAATATATAAGTCTGGGTTACAGTAGATGAATAATCTGGACTTTCTAATCGGGAAATTATTAGTAACACAGCTTCAGACTAGCTCTTCCGGTGTGGTAAATACATTGTCCGTAAATAACAATAGGACGAGAGCGTAGCTCGAGCTTTATATAAATGTACTATCCTGTTTCACATCGTGCGAGGTCAAGAAGTCGTGTAACGAATCTATTTATCTCACAGTTCATTTTTCCCATGCATGAACTTACAACAAACTTAGCTACACTGTATTTAAATTAATGACGACATATTACTTATATCCGATACGTCATTTATAAACGTTGGCTTTGAAAAGAAATTCTTAAATGACTGGATATGAACCACTTTTGGCCAAAAGATGGACAAATACAGTCACGAACCCAATACAAAATGCAAATATTGAATTCAGCACTTGTGAAGTTAAACCTTATATTCACACAGACAACCTTTATCAGCGCCCACTACAATAGTGTATATGGTACCTTAAAAGGTACCCCTATACTGCAACGCGGTGTGGGTATCATTTTCGTGTATACCTCGGATTTTCTCTACAATATTATCATTGATAATCGGTAAATCTTTTATCATAGACAATACGTTGTATTTTATTTATGTTTCATTGTTCGTCTTTCTCCTCCGTACGGTGCATCATGCAGCTTGGGACACGAAGGCAAGTGGTTGAGTAAACACACATTTTTCTCGGGCGGAGGTGGAGGGGTTATTGTTTTCTGTTGATTATATTTGAATGATTCGGGCGTTATTTAAATACCACAACTAGTTTATTGTCATTATTTATTACAAAGAACAATGGCCTATGTATACACTGATTGCCGTTAAATATGAATGAGAACTTTATGTTTGCACAACTTTTGTATATAAAAAATCAACAACATATAAATAAATAATTAAAGAATAAATAAATAAAACTTAATGTGTAAATAAATAAATAAACCAGAAAACAAACATAACGATAATTCACTATCAAATTGCATCATGTATATAGATAAATAATAAAAAATAAAAAATAATGTACGTATACAACCTGAGATTGTCAACATTTGCATTGGTATATATAAAAATTCAGTATCGCAAGAATATGGTTCAATTAACATTCAGTTTCTTTAGCAGTTTGTGGCAAGACTGGTGGCGTAGAGTCTTCGACAGATACGCCGATACGTATAAAGTTAGAGTTTGTAAATACTGAGGACATTGTCGACGCTCGAAGCGTAGACTAGATTGATGTCACTCGTCTGAACACACACCCAGTCACCAGCATGAGCCTCCACAAACACCAGCAGATTACTGGGCATGAAGATCCTCTGGTCCACGTTCAGTGTCGGGCAGGGCAGGGACATGAGCTTCTTCTGGATCATGGCCTCGGCCATCGTGCCGCGCTGCTTAGACATGATTGAGTGGCCGGCCATCCTCACGGTGTCGTTCTTGAATACGAATGTGATCTGGGAGATCACATGGTAGAGTCCGGAGTCAGACACGGACACGCACGAGTCGTTCTCGCTCGCATGGAAACCCGTGGAACTCGAGACAGACGAGGTCAGCCATCGGATCTTTTTCTCGTCTGAAGACAAGCATTGAACGTTATATTTTTGTTCATTAATGGATTTCTTAGCGAACGAGAAATGGCTGAACGGTTTTTTTAAGCGTACGACTTATTGAATAGAACAATGTAAAGCTCGTTGCATGATGAACCAATAATGTATGTATATTATTAATGAGTGTTATGATGGTTACTTACGGAAAACTGCAGTTTGGTTCAGTTCAAATCGACCCACCCTCGCTGTATCAGCGCCAATTAAGGGCTCTGCAACCGAACAAAACAATGCTGATATATATGAACAAAAGAATAATGATATATCTAAATAAAGTCCAGAATCCACATTTTCACTCGTATGAAAATACTGCGCCCATTGCCATGTATAAAGAAAATCACATTATAAGTTTTGGTACAGTGGTACAGTGGTCATACAAGCTGGGGCTAGTATCATTTATGTTGCGTTTTAATTAGTGTCCCTTTCTTTATTACACAAAAAAAGTAGAATACCAACCTATTTTTACGTAAAACGAAACTATGTTATATGTTCCGTACGCATGGTTTATTTTAATACTAATTATAAGAAAACCTTCTTCGGAAGTTTCTTAATACATATGATTAAGTTTCATACAAGTAGATGTGCGAAAGGCTTACACGAGTAATATACATCACGACAGAATTGCACTAGACAGAAACCGAAACAAATCAATGATATTCCCGGTAAGGACAATATTAAACGACAACTCCAAAGTACTGACCATGGCGTACTGGTGATTCCCTGAGTGGTTCTGGCTGTTCCTCTACTAGAATCTGTAAAGAGATCAAACACGTCAATGGTCTTTATTCTTATCAACTCCATAACTGACATTTGATCTCTGAAAACAGTGCATGATAAATGCATTTAGTGTAATTGAACAATACCGGCAATGCGATAACGAGAAACTGAGAATCCCCAAATGGGCCATTACGTTTTCTAAAGTAACGTCTATAAATCATTAAACGTCTTTAAAGGCAGCGAGTGAACCCATCTAAAGCACCGCGATAACAATAATTAAAATAAGTTAAATATTCAAACTTTAGACTCTAACAAAATCAGAAGCAAAAATAAATAATAAGATTATAGCTACGTTGAAAATATATTCCGATCGCTTCTCTCAATTACAATGTGTGTATCTGTTCACATAAACTGTAAAGCATGCACGACATTCACAACAATGCGCGGCTACATGTATCACAATTAGTCAAGTTGTACATTTGACACCACATTGAGTAGAGAAGAATTAAACAGACCGTAAAGCTATATTGACAATCAGCAAAAAATCAGACAGATAATGATTTTGAAATTCTTTTTTTGATATACTGCTTCAACGAGACTAGTGATACACGTTATTGTCCTCCACTGTGGTACTAACTTTACTATCAATTCAAAATTTGAAAATACTTGGCTATGTATTTGCTGTGTTCTAATATANAAATTCTTTATTTGATATACTGCTTCAACGAGACTAGTGATACAAGTTATTGTCCTCCACTTTGGTACTAACTTTACTATCAATTCAAACTTTGAAAATACTTGGCTATATATTTGCTGTGTTCTAATATCCTATTTGATATATCACATTTTGATAATGATATGAAATTGAATTGCCTCATAGCATAAGGAATTGTATACGGATTAAGAAGGTATTTTTTTATGTACGCGGTCTATGTAGTTGTTCATAGCAACCCATGTAAGCTTACCTGTTCATTGGTCCTGGAGCGAACTAGGACCACACAGACCGGTATGATGACCAAACACGACAGCAGACAAGAGGTCACGGACGTACACAGGAAGTACCGACACAAGCCCCGGCGCTTCATGGCATCCTTAGAAGGAGTTTCGACGATTTTAGTGAACGTCGTTGCACATTTGCCCCTTTGATCGGGTTCGAATGTCACCACTGTTTCACGGCGACTGTTTTGGCGGCAACATTGTGTTGGCTGTTGATGACCACAACACTTCTCTGAATTGTGCTTCAAATCGATCGGTGATCGACAGCAGCATTGTGTGACCGTTGTACTCGAGCAACGTAATACATCGCATGGTGTTTGTAGCATACTGTGTTCTTTAAAAGACAACGAGCTTCTTTTGAGTTGATCATCTTTGCTGTGTGCCATTTCTTCTTCCATTTCTACGGCTTGCTTTTCCGTTTTTTGTGTTGTCGGTTCTTCGTGTTTAAACTGACGCCGTTCGGTTGGTGTACAAGAATCCATATTTTAAATTGTGTTCTATAATTTATTTAACTTTATTGTTATGGTACTATTTAATAATTATATTATGCTATTCGGATGATTAATTGTATTTAACCACTAATTGAGCAACGCAGCATTATATATTTGCATTCATATGTAAAAGATCCCGATGGTATTTTCCTCAAGTTCGCTAAAATACCCACCAATCAGCTAGTTGTCTATTTGTAGCCACCATTGTCATTGAATCAGTAATGACGTTAATGATTCAAGAGTGATTAGTGTATATCACAAAACAAATGGTCTGTGTTTACATTGGTTGTAACATGGCCCGGGAAGCGACAAGACAGTGGGCGGGATCTAATTCAAGTGACACTTCAGACTTTCACAAGATGTACACAATGCATGTTTTTATTCGCTTAAATGTTAAAAAATATCCGTAGCATCGTCATAAGTTAAATCTGTCAAACAAGTTGATAGTAATATGTCACGTCGCATAGGATTGCACGATCTTGATTGTAAACTTTGTGTCCGTAAGGCTTACGAATATTCGTTGATCGAACATGTAAGATTATAATAAAAGGATGTAACACCGTACCTAAATCGTGCGTATTAAATAAGTTAAAACAATATCTTGAAAGTATTCTGTTTGTTTTAATAGCAATGTATTCCCAGTATTGCTGTACTGGTCATGAAGACATGCGGCATCATGAAGTCATGCGGTATCAGGACGACATGCGGTTTGTAAGACAATTTGCTTGATTACTCAGTCTTAAAACATCAAATGGAACATTGAAAGAGCTGAACAATCTGTAAGGATAATGAATGTGTGTGCTTGACATTAAAAGACATTGAATCGCAGCGCAACCATAAATGGAAATGGCAGTTTACTATACGGTGCTGTATTTATCATGTTTGGAAGGCAAATGTGGTGAATGTTGAGGGTAATATCATCAAATATACAGAACGCTATTAAAAAAGTCAGAATGATTTTAGTTAAATAAATTCAAACAGTCAAACATATACATATGTTGACAATAATAAACTCGCACGTCAAATACCCCTTATATTAATATCTTTGATGAATAACTCTTAAAATAGTTTATCTTCGCATTGCAGTTCTTCCTTAACGCAAGGTCTTAGAAACTATGATTTTTTTTTATTGGCCTTAAAAGCATGTTGCAATTTAACAAATGTTGAGTCAGCTGATTGTCGATTGATTACTCATTATTCTTTTTTGGTGACCAGACAAGAATATTTTTATGAGAATTTTTGCAATAAACATTAAAAGAACATAAGTCCATAAATGTTGTTAACTGATTTCAAGAGACTTATTTTTAGAATTAGTCAGTGTGGTGGTGACTTTTGGTTTTAAACTGTTTTTCAGATGCAGGTTATCTCGTAAGTATCCTAACAAAGTATGTCGCTATAATTTGGATACTCTTGGAAAACGCATTAAAACAATATCTCAACTTATGTCTTTTTTCGATTGATATATTGCGTTCATTTATATTGTATTCATTTTTTAGCTCTGAGCTTAAGTGTAATACTAAATATCTTTTACAAAAGAAAATCGGCGTTTAAATGAATACTTAAATGGTATGCTTTAAATAAAGTACAAGATTATCAATATGATCAGTAGCGTGACTTCTGGGAATCCTCTATATACTTAATACGCAAATAAAAAAAAATCAACAAAAATCTAATTTCAATAAAACAATAATTCTTTTAGTTCATATTACTTGGAGAAAAAACTTACAGTATACAGCTTCTTTTTACATTGTTTGGTTTTAAAGTAAAGAATTAACACGTTAAATAATAAAAGAAATTTTGTCATTAGATTTAAGCTCCTATATATCTTGACCTAGGTCTTTATGAATTATTTAACTTAACTTACTTACCCTCTTTCTTCATAGTGTAATCGTAAAACGTACTTGTATAATTAAGAAAATCACGAACTTTTATAGGAAGTATTTTATCTCCATTCTGTTTTGAATTTTATATTTGTTGGTCTTTATTATGTCTTTCAATGTTAAGTCATGGTGTGATTATCCGATCTCTTTTCTAAAATTTTGTCAAGAAATATTCAAATTAGTGTTTGTTCTTGTGACAATCTGTATGCTCATTTATCATTAAGATATTAAATAATCATATGGAAAAAAACTAATTTAAGTATGTTTTGCAGATGTTCATTATAATTTGGATTACTAAATTAAACTGCCTTCATCATTACAGAGAAAATTATGATTTGTTTATGTTTATACTATGTGTATCATTATGTTTTATATCTCTGTTGCTATGTAATTTGCTGACATCATCTTTGTTCCAGTTACCTAATAAGTTATATATTTGGTTCCGATAGGGCTTACTGATCGGTAACTTTTTGTTGATCGCTTCTGTTTATTGTGTTTCATGTAAGGAATTATATGATTATTATTGTTATTCAAGGATTTTTTCGGTTATTATTATTTCTCATTAATAATGAGCTTCTCTGCTTTTGTCATGACTCAAAAGAGTTGTGTACATGTACGTTTATGTATGTTTTTGTTTATGTGAGTGTGTGTATTGGAGTGCCTGCGTGTGTGTTTGTGTGTGTTGGTTTGTGCATGCGTGTGTGCATGCGGGCGTGTGTGTTTTTGTTGCATTTTTCGTTTGTTTTCTTTTTGTTTATTTCTCGTGAAAATGTGTTGTCCTCATGTGCCTCATATGGCGTACTGGATTGTAATAAACATCAATAATTGAATTGAATTGAATTCCCCAGTAATTGAAGCTCGTGTGCTTATGTTTGTTTGCTCGCTAATTGATCGGTGTGTATTAGCACAACGGTACCGGGCTCTATGTTTTAAGTCCTTTACTAATGTATGCATGGCATCTAAGTCAGTTGGGACTTACAATACAAGTTTAACACAGTGACAAAGGAAAATAATATATAGACAGCTACGCCGAAAAAGGTTCACTTTCTAGGTCAATTCATAACTTAGTTAAATTATTAAGTAACGATGATCGATAAAATGCTATGGATGCGCCTTCCCGTATATGTTGGATACACAATGCAATATGTCAATGATATGCGCTGCACTATGGGTGAAACAAAAACTTATGTTTTGCTAAATGCTCCCGTTTCATATTCAGAGCTAGAAATTAGTGTTCAACGTAAGATTATACAGTACTACAGAGATTTTTTTAAAAAGACGGCATGCAAAAACTCAGATACCATGTCAGTACTGTTATAGTGAGGCGAGATTACCGTACCATAACTAGAACTTACTAGGACATACACACGGCAAGCAAACAATGACATAAGTTACCTGACGTCGATGAATTGTCCATTTGGGATAGGCATGTTCTTGTTTGTTTGATTAATACGGTATGAAACATTTAGCGATCTTTCAACTCAATATGTTATTTATTTACTCTCGCTTCCAGGGGCTCTCAAAATAACTAATTCATTTGAAGTGTTTTACAACCAGCTTTTCGAGCTCCGCACGCATTTATTTATTTTTATTTTGTAGTTATTTATCGTAGTTTATCAATTTTGTATTGCAATTAAAAATGACATAAATATTATTGTTTTTTATGTGCNGTAGTTATTTATCGTAGTTTATCAATTTTGTATTGTAATTAAAAATGGCATAAATATTATTGTTTTTTATGTCCTTTAAACATATACCTTTGTTTCCAATGTATATTTTATTTACCACCACCGCTTAAGTTCAAATTAAAATATCGCCAACAACCTGGATCATATAATATCATGAATACTTAATTTAATACGCACACACATTAGGATTGCCTTTGTCATTATTAATTCACGTTTGGCTACATCTAGTGTGTTTCTGGAAATTTCGTTGCCCTAGGTGAAGCACTTTATTTATGATAACGTACGTATTCAAATCCCATCAAGGTAAGTTAAAATGCGGGAAACCGCAGCGTTTAAGAATAATCTATGATGAAATAACTTGTGTTTGGTTTGTTTGCTTGTGCTACTCAATACGTTTTATTTGATTTACAGCTACCGTGTAAATAGCAACGAAGTGACCGTTTACACGCAAACAGATACCGATACAGAATTGCTTAAACAGATTAGAAAAGTGATTGTAAATTAAACACAATGGCGACATTCTTGATACCATATAAAAAAGTACGAAGCTTCAGGCAGAATACTCAACGTGTATTAAGGTTACACTACATCTAATAATTTTAATATTGACAACTGCAACACATNCTTGGTTTCCAATGTATATTTTATTTACCACCACCGCTTAAGTTCAAATTAAAATATCGCCAGCAACCTGGATCAGATAATATCATGAATACTTAAATTAATACGCACACACATTAGGATTGCCTTTGCCATTATTAATTCACGTTTGGCTACATCTAGTGTGTTTCTGGAAATTTCGTTGCCCTAGGTGAAGCACTTTATTTTAGGACAACGAACGTATTCATATCCCATCAAGGTAAGTTAAAATGTGGGAAACCGCAGCGTTAAAGAATAATCTATGATGAAATAACTTGTGTTTGTTTTGTTTGCTTGTGCTACTCAATACGTTTTATTTGATTTACAGCAACCGTGTAAATAGCAACAAAGTGACCGTTTACACACAAACAGATACCGATACAGAATTGCTTAACAGATTAGAAAAGTGATTGTATATTAAACACAATGGCGACATTCTTGATACCAAATAAAAAAAGTACGAAGCTTCAGGCAGAATACTCAACGTGCATTAAGGTTACACTACATCTAATAATTTTAATATTGACAACTGCAACACATATTTTGTTATAATTACCATGTTTTTACATCAATAGTCTGTAAATCAGTATTATATATACATGTACGTTTTGGCTAGGTTCCTTAACCATAGTGTTATCGCTGCGTTACAAAAACGCAATGTGGTGATATACCCTAATTAACTTAAAACGCGAAACGGAAATTAAACATTTCTTAACAGTGTTCTATTCTAATTATATCAAAATCGGCACGTATGAAAGTAATTGAACTGCATTTCTGATTGTAAATCCTTATATTAAACGACCTANAATCGGCACGTATGAAAGTTATTGAACTGCATTTCTGATTGTAAATCCTTATATTAAACAACCTACCACTATGCTGATTTGGTAATGTTATACATATTATTTTCATTGGCAAACTGAACTTGATTAAATGATGTTTTATCAAAGAATCATTTGAAATAAGGGGTATGTGCTGATAATTATCTTCATTTTTATAATTGTCTTAGTAACTACAATCTCTTGTATTCATACCATTGACTATAGCCCATACTAAAGTTTAACAAGATATTTTGCAAAGTGTTTTACAAACTAATAAAATATATATTAAAAAGAGATCTGAAGTGGTGAAAATCTAAATACGTAAGTGGTGATCATAAAATTCCCACGGCGGAATTCTAGCGATCACGTGTATAAACACATGCGCACTCGAACGCCTACGTCATACATTTATATGTTTTCCACTGGTGTCATTTGAAAAGCACCCACATGACATTGGTTTTCAATGATTTTAAGTGGACCGATTGTTTATGTTTAACAATGTAAGAAGTTCCCTTATGCGACCAACGTGTGATCGAATGGCGTATATTAATACTTCTTATAATAAATACTAATTCTAAAGAAAGTTTTGGTCTCCAACCTATTTTACC
Organism: Dreissena rostriformis; assembly: GCA_007657795.1. Lineage (NCBI taxonomy): Eukaryota > Metazoa > Mollusca > Bivalvia > Myida > Dreissenidae > Dreissena > Dreissena rostriformis. The sequence goes on along the minus strand of VMBQ01001102.1, from coordinate 175,592 downwards.
GGATGAGACTATAGGTTTAACCGCGGTTCGTCCGTCAGTCCGTCTTTCCGTGGTTTCTATGATTACAAACATATTAAATGAAAACAAAAATCAGGGTCCTGCGACAACTCAAAAAGTACTAAAGTTAGGTTAATTAAACTCAGTATGTGGAAAGATGGCCTTATAGGGAATTTGCATGCTATTGTAGTTGTTTCTTCTTCAGAACGAACTTGTGCTTGCTAGTGTTAAGAAATCATTTAAAACTAAAATCTGGATCCTGCCATAACTCCAAAGTACTTAAGCTTGGTTGATGAAACTGGAGACCCTGTTCTTACTTTGACAACATTGACTGTGTAGGGGACTGCTGTTGTGTCCGTGACAACGCTCTAGTTAAGTATATCTCTTCACTCAAAGATGGGAATGAGCTACGTATATAGAAATCACTTCCGTCAACCAGTTGGTCGGTTAGTCGGTCTATCGAACACTTTACAGTCTGTCTGACTGTTCTGAAATTTGCTGAGTATTTAAGCTGACGAAAAATTTAAAATACATGTACACGAAATTATGTGTAGTGTGCATTAAGATAGCCTGAAGATCAATGTCTTTGAGGACAAATATTTAAATAGAGCGCGTTAGTGTCATAACAGGGCTTGCCCGAGCTCGATAAGCGAATTTTCTCATGCGACGAAGGATTGTATAATAACCGGGTGTCATGTTTACGTGATGAGTCTGTATGTCGCTGTTAAAAACCAGATGGCTACATTTTAACAGGTCAAGATAACAAAAATGGCTAAAATAACAAAATCGCGCTTGTTCGAGATAGTATTTCCTCAGGCATTCCGAACTATATTCGAACGACATATTTGATTTCCACCTAACAGAGATTTGGTGTCGAAAAAAAAATATACAAATGTTAACCTACATGGATATCAGTCGGTACATGGCCAGCGAGAACGAGCGAGATGACTGAATACCTTTCAGGAAAACTTATACTAAGTGTATATCTATATTCATGCTATTAGCCCCATTCGAGGATATAGATTCATTTCTTATCATTTCTAAATTTGCCAACCACAAACCTTAAAACACACCGTGAATTACAAAATAATATATAATTTAAGTGAAGTAATGTGCTGACTTTATCCATTGAAAGCATTAAGTAACGAATTGAAAAAAAAAGCCAAAATTGTGAACAAGTCCATTTAAATGTGTCTGTTTTTTTTTTACCAAAAGACATAATAACGAACTAATTAAATTAAAATTTACATGATGATTGCTTGTCAAAATTGCATTAATCATTTTATGGACGCATGGGGAAGTGATTTTCTAATATTTAATTTTGTATTTAAGTCTTTGTTATTTGCAATTTTTTATATTACGAATATTGGGAATGAAACAAAATAGCTTACACAGACAACATAATGAAATAAAAAAATAACGAAGATTTGTTAAATGCCTTAATGCAAACTGTAATAATTTTGTGACAGTTAGTATAAATTATAGTAGCAGGTTCATATATGCATGTCCAAATAACATTTTACTTCAGATTATCAGATAATGTATAAATAGCAACAGTTACAGATATCAAGCTTTTCTACGCATATGTTCGAATGACTCAAAGGGTACGCAATACGATATCTGCCTTTATGAAGGCTTTAATCTTATTAACAGTAATAAGTACTATTTATTTTATTTTCTAAAACAAAGGTATTTCGAAATACTGGAGTCAATACAAGATCAAGATAGAAGCTGCGATTCCCAAGTCAAGTCGAAGTCAGCTAATTGTCCTACAATTTCCTTATTCGATGATTCATTTGCTTGTACACAGATAAGATTAGTTTGTAATACACAGTAACGGAACTTGACGATCTATACATGTTTCGTTTAAAGCTAAACGATAAGGTTTATAGAGATTCCCAAAAATAATGTATCAAAACTAGTTTCAGGCTAAATTGTTTGAATCAATAAGCATTTATTGTCCTTATTGAACTGTTGGGCATTGGTCATTATTAATTTTTATCGGAAATAAAATCGTGAAACTGATAGAATATGACGTTTGATATATAATACATTGGCAATATTTCAACAGTTTTTTTTTCTAAACACACACATACGTGCACAGGCACGGGCGCAAGTACGCACACATACACACGCGCGCATTTAGATATATTCATCACGTCGTTGACGTTCTGATGTTAAAATATATTTTCAAATGTTGAAACTTAAATTTGATTCTTCTGTAGATAGTTATTAAAGTCTATTTTCGGTACTAATTGATTATCGGTTACAATATCAATATCGCCAATCCCTATACTCATTCTATGAATTTCTTAAAAAAAAACAACAGGATTAATGCTCTAGTTTTACGGTTTACAAATACGAAGACATTTAACAAGCACACAAATCGGAAATATTTTCCGACAAAAAAAGTGTACCGTTTAAGCAATTATGGTAGTGAATCAAAATTACCCTTCATTTGTGTTTTTCTGAACGTGTACTAGTTTTGTTTATTCTTTCTGTAATGAACAATATAATATTCCTTTTAATCTGGTGTTGTCAAAAGTTCCAGACATTTCATACGAAACAAATATCCGTAGAACCGTTAATGCGTTGCAGTGCACATAAGATAAGCAGCGTCGTAGTTCTTCTTGAATGCTTTGAGCTTTTATGAGTACATACGTATGCGACCGGAGGATCAGTAGCTGGAAGTTTGATTATTGCAACTAGGCAACGTCGCTGCGTTATTAACGTCAAGAACACCGGTGTGTACACAACGCGTTGGATTGGGATATATAACTGGTTAATTAAATGGTACTTACTTAAATAGCATTTTGAGTATATTGAAAATATCAGTTTTTTTTTGCAGACGATATCATCATCTTCTTCTTCTATTATTCTTCTTCTTCATCATCATCTTCTTCTGCTTAATCAGCATAATCATCACGATCAGCATCAGCATCCCTATCATCATCAACATCGTCGGCATCCTCCTCCGCATCATTATCTTCNATCACGATCAGCATCAGCATCCGCATCATCATCAACATCGTCGGCATCCTCCTCCGCATCATTATCTTCGTCGTTGTCATCATAATCATCCGCATCCTAAACAACAGCGCCAACACGCTTAACGCAATTCTCTGTTGATAACCGAATATGGGCTTACACCAAATTGCGTTCAACAGGACTCAACTGCATTGTAAGGGCTCTGGTAGACGACCGAATGATGTATATTACCGCTATGATAACATGAAACCATGGTAAGGGCTCTGGTAGACGACCGAAGGATGTATATTACCGCTATGATAACATGAAACCATGGTAAGGGCTCTGGTAGACGACCGAAAGGATGTATATTACCGCTATGAGGATGTATATTACCGCTATGATAACATGAAACCATGCACATCTATATTAATGAAACCGAAATGGGTTATTCACTGTATAGTATTATTATTTTAATTTAGGGTAACGACAACATTAAATCACCAATATGTTTTAAATATGGTTAACCATTGGATTTCAGCCTACAACATGCATATATAGTAAATGGTAGGTACATACCATGATAATAATTATCGTGAATTTTTGATAAACAGAAATGTACACGTTTAATGATATCGTTTAAATAAGAAAGGCTGGTATATGAGTGAATATCGGGCGTTACTGGCGCGTGCCTGTATAGAGATAATATACTCTGTAGGGTTCATTCACAGACGCCTGAAAATGTGACCATCGAATTGTCTTTAGACGGTCTGAGAAAGCAACGTGAATGACTCGATATAATTCTCGCAAACACAACTTTGCAGACCGTGCAGAACGCATCGCACACAACATTGAACACCGTACAGAACGCATCGCACACAACATTGCAGACCGTACAGAACGTATTTCACACAACATTGCAGACTGTACATAAAGCATCGCACACAACATTGCAGACCGTGCGGAACGCATCGCACACAACATTGCAGACCGTACAAAACGCATCGCACACAACATTGCAGACCGTACAGAACGCATCGCATACAACATTGCATACCGTACAGAACGCATTGCACACAACATTGCAGACTGTACGTAAAGAATCGCACACAACATTGCAGACCATGCGGAACGCATCGCACACAAAATTGCATACCGTGCAGAACGCATCGCACACCGCATTGAAGGCCGTAGAGAACGCATCGCACACAACATAGCAGGCCGTACAGAACGCATCGCACACAACATTGCAGACCGTACAGAACGCATAGCATACAACATTGCAGACCGTACAGAACGCATCGCACACAACATTTCAGACCGTGCAGAACGCATCGCACACAACATTGCTGACCGTACAGAACGCATCGCACACAACATTGCAGACCGTGCAGAACTCATCGCACACAACATTGCAAACCGTACACAACGCATCGCACACAATATTGCAGACCATACATAACGCATCGCACACAACATTGCAGACCGTGCAGAACGAATCGCACACAACAGTGTCTACCGTAGAGAACGCATCGCACACAACATTGCATACCGTAGAGACCGCATTGCACACAACATTGCAGACCGTAGAGAACGCATCGCACACAACATTGCAGACCGTACAGAACGCATCGCACACAACATTGCAGACCGTGCAGAACGGATCGCACACAAAATTGGAGACCGTACAGAACGCATCGCACACAACATTGCAGACCATACAGAACGCATCGCACACAACATTGCAGACCGTACAGAACGCATCTCACACAAAATTGCACACCGTACAGAACGCATCGCATACAGCATTGCAGACCGTACAGAACGCATCGCACACAACATTGCAGAGCGTGCAGAACGCATCGCACACAACATTGCACAACGTACAGAACGCATCGCACACAACATTGCACACCGTGAAGATCGCATCGCACACAACATTGCATACCGTACAGAACGCATCGCACACCACATTGCAGACCATACAGAACGCATCGCACACAACATTGCAGACCGTACTGAACGCATCGCACACAACATTGGAGACCGTACAGAACGCATCGCACACAACATTGCAGACCGTGCAGAAAGCATCGCACACAACATTGCAGACCGTACAGAACGCATCGCACACAACATTGCAGACCGTACAGAACGCATCTCACACAACATTGCAGACCGTACAGAACGCATCGCACACCACATTGCAGACCGTACAGAACGCATCGCCCACAACATTGCAGACCGTACAGAACGCATCGCACACAACATAGCAGACCGTACAGAACGCATCGCATAAAACACTGCAGACCGTAAAGAACGCATTGCTATTAACATTAGAGACCGTGCATACATTACATTTATATTCATCTGAGCTGCAATAACAGGAAACTCCAAAAAATAACACAATCTAAATTTATTTTTATATTTATAATGTAACATAAACAAAACAATATTAGATCGAGAAAGAGGTTGGTCCACTTTAAACTGCCAGACATTCTAAAATAAAATGTGAATACGTGTATGTCTAGATGTCAGCTAAAGGGTAAGCACCTTGTATACAAGACAACTTAATTGGCATAAATAGAATATGTGTTCATCACTCTCCATTATATACAAACCTTTATCACAGCAACAAACTAATAATATTTCTTTAATTAACAGAACAGAACAGAACAGTCTATAATTAACATTATAAAAAAAAGTGTGTTCAAAGGAATTACAACATGTTATGTTGGTTAGAAAACCGTCGTCATATTAAAGGCGTATGTAACATATTTTCACGGTTATTTAAAATTGTAACCGTATAATTGTATTGACCTCTTATTCCAATCGGCAAACGCGAGTTTTACAATTCAAAAATAAAACGTACAACTATTCAAATGAAGGTCAGTTCATATATGCAGTAAAACTTAAATACCCGTATTTTCCAAAAAACAAACAGTTGAGAATGCAACCAGTGCACCTCCAACACATTTTTATATTGTAACAATAAATACAGATGTGATAATGAGTCCCATGCTAAGATGAACGTCATGATTATGATGAGTTCAATAATAAGATGAACGTCATGGTTATAATGAGTTCCATGCTTATATGAACGTCATGGTTATAATGAGTTCCATTCTAAGATGAACGTCATGGTTATAATGAGTTCCATTCTAAGCTGAACGTCATGGTTATAATGAGTTACATGCTTATATGAACGTCATGGTTATAATGAGTTCCACGCTAAGATGAACGTCATGGTTATAATGAGTTCCATGCTTATATGAACGTCATGGTTATAATGAGTTCCATGCTAATATGAACGTCATGGTTATAAGGAGTTCCATGCCGCTTACATAGCTCCAATCCAAATCTCAAGTTCGGTGCCGTGACATTTTCCCCTGCCAAATTGGAATTCGCCCTCGAATTTGAGTCACATGTAACAGTGTATAACTGACCCCAAAGAACCTATGGACAGGTTCTATGGAGAACTGCAAGTGCCACGGTCCCACGTCCGGCGCTTATTGTCGCCGGTTTCGGAACTCGAACCGGGGATCCCCGCCATCAAGGCGATTGGTCTACCGAGTGAGCTAACCGGACAGCAGCTAATCACCGTGTGAATTGACATACATTGGTCATTGTTTCACGACGATGAGCACGTTATCCAGCTCGGAGACGTACAGCAGCCCGGGAGGCTCGGATTTAACACAGATCTTGTCCCCGGACTTCACAGGCACGTACGTGAGCAGATTGCTGGGCTCCAGTACCTTCTGGTTCAGGGGAAGGCTCGTGTCCCGGAAGGGCACCGTTATGAGCTTCTTCTGGACCACGTTCTCCGCCCCATCGTGAACCACCATCAGGTTGTGGCCCACCTGTTTTGCCGTCGTACTTCCGGTGAAGGCGTAGGTGAGCTGCGAGAGGACGCAGTAGACGCCGTCTTCCGGTACTGACACGCATGATTCGTTCACGCTGGCTGTGATGGTGGAGTTTATCGTCTCGGATGAAGGTTTCCACCGGATGGTTCCCTTGTCTGCAATAGGAATGATTGGCATATATGATAGGCGTTGTCTGAATGTTGAAATGTATTCGTTAAATTACAGACTTAAACCCTAAGACGCTGTCTTAACAACAGCGCATATTATTACTGTATATAACTACCTTTACAAGACAATTAGTATTAAGAGTAACGACCCTCTACTCAAATAGCACTAATTAAATAGCTATTCAGAACTTGAATGAATACAATCAAACTCCTTATGAGCCTATAATACAAAGTTAAGTCATTGAAGATTTAATCAAATGGTATCGTCTTTGTATATCATAATACGTATCCGTATTCAAATTAATATCGCATATATGTAGATAAAACATTTGATTTGTGTTGTATTTTTCATCATATGGTTTTCTCATTCATTCATAACTGATTAAAGAATGTGAACCAAAATATTCGGCCACAATATTTAAATACCAGGCTATTTTTATCACCGCGTCATCACACACTGCATAATGTACGCGGTTAAATCTCCTGTATAACTGGTATTTACATTTAGTTTCGATTTTCTGAATGGCGATGGATGGATTAAGAGTTAATTTATTTGGCTATGAGCGGTTTAAGCGATGCGTTTTTTATCAACACTAAACACGTTTATAATAGTTTCGGTTTCGGTAAGACCCCCTTGGCACAGACCGAAACTCAAACGAACGGTTTCCTTTCCGAGAAGAACGACGGACTAGAAAATGAACGCCTGCACTGATGTCCTTATATCAAGCTTAACGGTAGCCTAAGGGTCGTTTGTGCCTTTTAACATATTTCATTGACGTAAGACATCGTTATTTTCCGTATAATTTAGCCGCGTTCTGGGAAAACTGGGCTTAATGCATGAGCGTAAAGTGTCGTCCCAGATTGGGCCGTGCAGTCCGTATAGGCTAATCATGACGACACTTTCCGCTTGTAGGGAATCGTTTGTCTAAAGTTAGTCTCATCTAAACGAACATTCCGTTTAGGCGGAAATGCACAGGCTAATCTGGGATGACACTTTAAGCACATGCATTTAACCCAGTTTTCCCAGAACGATGCTCAATTTAATAAAGGCCCGAACAGACCAAAATTGTTAGACAAGAATGGCATGAATAGGCTTTTAATTTGTGATACAATGATTCATGGAAAAACACAACATGCTAACGTGCGGAATTACCGCAATACTCGCATCACAATAACGTGCGGAATTACCGCAATACTCGCATCACAATAATACCCGGCGGCAAAGATTAATACTTGAATCATCGGTTTCGTTATAAGAAATTCTGACACTTGCAATAGCCACAAATAAGTGAACAATTCCTTTAACGTGTATCATCTATGCATCGTCGGTTACACGAATACGGTTTTTTAACTACTTAACGGCGCAACGTTTTACTAATACAGATATTGCAACTTTTTAAATGGTTTCTGATAAAAAATGGAGCAAATATTTAGTCGATATTAGTTTTTACAACTACTTGATATTTGGTTTTCTAGACGATCAAACAAGGTCGTGATGAAAAAGGCGAAAGAAAAAACTTGGAGTAGACACATGATTCGTTGAAACAGAAAGTCGAAAGTGAAAGTGAAGTGCAATATTACGTACCCTTGTATGTCTCCTGGTCTAGAAGAAACTTAGCCAAGGAGCGGGTGTCATCGGTTGGTCGCCTCAGCTCTTCAACATAGCAACGAGGTCGTTATACGTGATGACATTGCGACATAAGCTTCATAATAAAATGCTGGTCTTTAATTTGAGCATGAATCTCTTTAGAAAAGTAGATGCCTGAAAACATGTAGGATTCTAAACAATTGTTACTTACGCAAGAAGACCTTAGTATACGAATCCCTAAGTATATGAATTATGAGGCTTATTTTATACAATGTTTGCATATACAACAGGAAATTAGAACCGTTCTTAACATGCTCTTAATACTTGTTGTGAAACAGAGAACTGAAATCGTGTAAGTAATATTCGAGCAATTATGGGTTTCTTGATTCACCCACTTGAAGTCTGGATAATTAAAATAAAGACAATAGGTCTATATTAAAAGCGATATAGCTGTAGATGAAAATATACATAGATCTACAAAATTATCTAAAATAAAATAACAATCGAAACGGGCGCTTAACAAACCCTGAAATATATTATCATACAACTTTTAATGATATTATCGTTCGTTCGGTTGTGAACGGCGATCTTAGTTTGGCATTGTGCTTTACATTTAAAGAGCTTACCTATAACAGGCCAATTGTCACTGCGGGATTCCAAATACAGCGGAGGTGACGTCTGAAAAAATAAAATCTTTATTTAGATACATGAAACCGAAAGTGAAAAAGGTGTAAATACATTGGAATGTATATATTGTTTTTTTTTTGTGAAATATGACAATATGCAAATTACACATATTGAGTGGAACAATGTTACATGTGATTTTTTATCAACCTGAATTTAATAATCACCTTTTTTACCTCTTGGTGACAGTTTAAGGTCATATAGATTTCATTGAATTAATACAATGTAAAAGCAACTGATCACTCTCGATCAGCAGATGATTTATTGCTTAAATGTCTATCTGGTTCATGGTCTTCTGTTATTATTGCGATTAGAAAATGGACATCTATTAGTAAACTGAAATTATTCTTCATAATCTAAATCGAATACAGTCGTTTAGTTTTTATATTGCAGGTAAGCGTGTACTTGATAAATTAAATGCAAAATAAAGGACTGTTTACAGTTGACATGTGCAGACGATTACAATGTTATGAACCACAGGTGAATACCAGAGAAAATCCAACACGTCTTTTTATGTGACGTAAATTAACTACTTTAAATCCCACATATGTAAATAAAGAACAAAATCGTTTAACGGTCAAAATGGTTTTAAGAAGAATGGATTTCCATTAGTCAGTGGGATTTTTCACCACTGTCTTATAGCCAAGTCTTTAGATCGATTTTACCGTTTACTTTGAGTATGACCGCGAAACAAAGTCAGGAGGACGGTGCTAGTATCGATCTGTATAATGATTATAAATTTATTGTTGTCCACAAAAACTGCTGCTGCTGGTGCTGTTTTTGATGATGATTATGCTGATATCCATAATAGCGATAAGGATTATGAAGCGGAATAGTTTACAACTAGGCGAATAAAGAAAGCTTCTTTTATATGGGCAACGAATAAAGCTTCGTTGTGCACGTCATGATTAAACGACTGGTGCTGATGGGGATGATGAAAGGGGGGGGGGGGCTTAACCAAAATAAAGAATATAAAACCATGAGAAACAATTATCTAACAGAATTTCAATACGTTGTCTTAAATAAAATAAAAATAACAATGAGTAAAAAAGGGAAATGAGCCACGCTCTTGGAAAACGGGGCATAAGCATGTGAACTAAGTGTGTCTCAGATTAGCCTGTGCAGTCCACACAGGCTTATCAGGGACGACACCTTCCCATCGTATGGTATTTTTCGCTTAAAGGATGTAATATGCAATGTTGCAACTAACCTCACACATCAAATTGCGTTGCCGCATCAAACGAAAGTGGAGCGGTATGAGCACAACACAGGTTAGGAGAAAGCCTAAGAGTACACCGACGGACACAAGACAACACGACCTCCCCCATGACGACACGGCTTCCCCTTGTGTCTCCTTCCCGCACTCTACGTCCCCACTATGCGTGGAGATGTTACATGTCTTTGTGGTTCTTTCGGTGTGTTTTTCTGTGTACCTTTCAACATCTTTCGATGCGTATTCCTCCGTTACTGGAAGAAATACTTCGACCTTTTGATTCTGTTCGGCGGCAGATAAGGTCGCTGCATGTTTAATGTTAAAGCACGAGGAGCTTGCATCGCCATTTATAAGGCATTGGTGTTCTCTGTCTTCGTTAACGCTGTTCTGGCGTCTTATATATGCATCGAATGTTGACGGATCGCTTATATTTATAGGAGCATCAATGTTTCCAACAACGTTTAACTCGCCATTCCCTGGGAACGGCTCCACGGTCGATGATTGTTTAACTAACTTCATCCTACGGCATTTAGTGATAGAATTAACGTTACAGCCAGTGTTGATTCCTAATAAAGAATCGTAATATTTGTGCGCATCTGATAACGGCAAATGAATATCCATTGCCTTAACGTGACTCTGTATATCCATGTCTTCCTTCTAGTATGAGCAGTCCGAAACTGAAACATGGTTAAATATTACTCAGCTGGAAAACCACGATCTATAAATAGAAAATATTCATGAACAAAAAAACCAACGACATGGCCCGATTGTATTCAGGCCTAAGCGCCTCCTACAAGTTGAATCTACTACTAAATGGTTTAACTTATTTATATCTGCGTTCGACTAGGTGGAATATGATTGAACTGTTTATAAGTCTACTCAAAATAAATGTGTATCGTTATTATAATAGACATTCGTTTATTGCATTTCTCTTTTTCACTTAATAGAAAGCAATTTATTAATGGATTTGATAGTTATTTTAAACATTGATATTAGTTTATGCATTTCATTGTTAAGGTACGACTAGTATTCTGAATTCGACCACTTACATCTGGGGGAAATAACCTTAAATTATATATTGAGTTTCACACCTTTAAGCACGACCTGTGCGCTGAACTGTCGGGTGGTATTTGGACATCAGGTATTCTTTTACAAGTGCCTATGTTGATGCTTGAATTAACATGGTATTCAAGCTACTGAGTTCACAATTGTCTCATTCGCAGGGTACCAACTATCATTCAAACAGAAATATCATACTACTGTAGGATAATCATTCAGTATTAGCTTTAGACACGTACAACAAGTATAATTTACGATTTATTTATTTTGGTAAATATAGTAATATAAATTTAATATTTAAGCTCGGTAGTATATATTATGTCCTTAACTTAATTACATCGTACTTATTGTTATAATGAATTCATTTTCTCACAGGCATTGATATAACTGCGTGTATATAATTGTGTATTTAGTTATTTCCCTACCTGGTATGATGGAATCGACCGCTGAGTCGAGGAAATAATCTTAACCTTAACAATACACTCCACGTGTTTAAATATGCTCGAGTTCGGTAGTTGATATATAGTTGTTTATATTGGGTTTTACCAGTAAACTTTTGACCAAGGGATGTGCGCATATTGAAGTGTATGCTATAAATAAGTGTATACTGTAATTAGAAAGTCACGCATCTCTTGCTGGTTACATCGATCATGAATCAATATAACCTCTCCGTTTTAATACATTAATCGGGAAGTTTATGTTAAAAAGAGCTCTGTAATGCAAAGGTCAACAACGCGAAACCACGATGCGAGTGTGCGAGATCACGTTGCAAGAACGCGGAAAAAACAATGCAAGAGAACTATGAGAGGTTAGAAATCTCGTATACTCGTATCGTCTCCCCGCATTCACACTCTTGTAAATCACTGATAAACAATGCGGAACACCTAGTGGCCCTTTCGAAAACCGCGCTTACCCTTTTTCAGTAATATTTAGTTACAAATAAATCATGTATTTTAGCGCCATCAACAGTTGAATAGAAGGTGGGTTAAAATGTCCCAGAGTTTCGTTTGTGCAACACTAATTCCCATGTATGTAAAATGATTCATCAATGAATACCGCAACATAACAGCCCCATGCATGTGTTGGATCAGCGTATAGGGATCAAGCTCATCTTACTATTGAATACCGCAACATGACCGCCACATTCATGTGTTGGATTAGCGTATAGGGATCAAGCTCATCTTACTATTGAATACCGCAACATGACAGCCCCATGCATGTGTTGGATCAGCGTATAGGGATCAAGCTCATCTTACTATTGAATATCGCTCAACATTGACTGACCCTCGTATACTCAATACGCATATATAGTGTGTGATTTGTTATTATATATTATAAATACAATTACAACTGCGATAGTATACTTGCACAAAATAATTAAAGGGACTTGTTCACAGATTTTCGTGTTTTTGAAAAACTGTTCTTAAATGAATTTATTAACAAAACTGTTACATTTAGAAAAGTTTTAAACACTTATACTATAAGAAGAAAAACGATACAAAAATGTGCCATGCTGTCGGTTGGAACCCGTGACTTCTAGAACCAAAAAATTAATCGTAACCACTAAGAAACGCAATCTTATGAATTGTGGTGGTAATTTAAACGGTATGTCGGTAATACAAATGTTTTCCTAAATAATCGACGAAAGGCGTTACAAACGTTTATTTTGTCAGATTTCGCTGGATGATTATCGATAAACGAATATATTTTTTAAAGTCAGGAGTGCTATTTTGCTTTTATTAAAATTGTCTTTTTGCCAAACTGTGAACAAGTCCCTTAACATTACATTAGCACAGTTATTAATGTCTGGTGTAAAAAATTACAACTCATTTGTTCGAAACATATGATAAGAATAACAAAAGATACCAAAATAACCTGTGAAGGTGCGTTTCATGAATGATGTCAACAACAGGTGTTGTAACACACTATAGTTAAAACGAAAACGACANGTGCGGGGGGCATGCTCCCCCTGATTTTTTTTTGTTATCTCTACGAAGCCGTACGTAAATTTTAGAGAGGTTTCAGGCAATATTATAGTGCAAAATATGGCGTGATAAACTCGGATATGATACCATTAATCTTCGATTTTAATTCATGTGATTTTCCTTTAAGATTTATATTCTAGAATTATGTCGGGGTTTATCATTTAATGTATGTCTAAATAAAACCATGATATGGTATGGTATAACATAGGACATAACACTTTTGGATAAAAGTAACTAAAGCTTAATTGTGAATAGAACATCGGCGGACCCTTGAAATCGCTTCCTATGCACAAAGGATAGGGTTTAACACATAACAAATGCACCATTCAAATGTCAATGTTTTCAAACTTTAAACCAATCAAATAGTGATTGCTATAAATCTACAAGCAGTATAACAAAAACATCATTTCTAACAGCAACCTCTGACCATTTACTGATTGCAATGTTCGCCTCTAAATAACAGTGCAAGCCTCCTATTTTTATTATTATCAGTAATTAAGGTAAAACGAAAAAAAAAACTTACTTGACTAGAACTGGTAAATGGATTTTGTTTTTGCTTACATACACTATCAAATTGACGATTAAAGTTTTTTCATTATAATAATACAATAATAAGTATACAAGTATATTCTTTTGATAACAAACTTGTTGACCAGACAGGCTTTTCATAGGATAAAAGACAGTGTTCGACAATGACTATTCCGGGTAAGATGTTATTTGTGCAGACATTCTGATCTTGCGAAACGAATAAGTAAACGAATGGATTGGTATGCCCCCGAAGTTGGGCTTATAGTGATCGCACTGTCCGTCTGTCTGTCTGTCCGTCTGTCTGTCCGTCTGAAATTCCGTCACACTTTGCGTTTAGGTTTCGAAAAATGTGGACAAACACTTTGCGTTTAGGTTTAGAAAAATTTGGAAAAAAGGGGGCATATGTCATCCTATGGTGACAAGCCTGGTTTTATAATTCAACGATGATTTTGAAGCAGTCCGACGGACTTCCTTGACAAAAAAACAAGGAGTCCGAGTCTCATTTCCAGAAGTCTCTGACTACCGGACTTCCGTTAGTGTCAAACACTGTGTTGATTCGCCATTTAGAAGACATGCCGCGTGAAAAACTTTTGGATACAAGGGGCGTTATTAAGATATATCTACCAGCATCTTAAATAATTACCTATTAATTAACACAGTTTGTGCCCCTTTAATTGCATACGATTATAGTAGGTTAGTGTTAGCGGTTTTTAAGTGAATGGAGCAAATCGTAAATAATAAATTAATACCCGATCTTTAAAACATGTGACTTTTGTCGAATATTACTGACTTTATTGAATGCCTTAAACCTGACCACCCTTAGGTTTATATTTTTATTGCATTTTTCGACCACTTTATTTTTTTATTTATGCCAACGAATTGTACTCAAATGAGTACTTGAGTACGCCTGTCTACGCCGCTGCGAATTATGTGGGCTGTTGTATACAATGTTTGCATATACAACAGGAAATTAAAACCGTTCTAAGTGTAATAGAGAACTGAAATCGTGTAAGTAATATTAGGGCAATTATGGGTTGCTTGATTCATCCACTTGAATTATGCATAATTAAAATAAAGACTATTAGTCTGTATTGAGAGCAATATAAATGTAGATGTAAAATATACACAGATCTACATGTGTATATAAAATCTTAAACCAAACGAAAAGGGCACAAAACAAACCCTGAAATATATTCTCATATAGCATTTAATGATATTTCCGATCGTTGTGAACGGTGATCTAAGTTTGGCATTATGCGTTAAATTTAAAGAGCTTAGGCCTACCTATAACAGCGGCCCATTTTTCTCTGTGGGATTCCAAATACAGCGGAGGTGAAGGCTGCAAGATTTAAAATCTATTTTTAGACATGAAACCGAAGGTGAAAGAGGTGTAAATACATTGAAATTTATAAATGGTATTTTTTGTGAAATATGAGAATATGCAAATACCACTTATCGAGTAGAACAAGTTATTTTTTTTTATCAAACTGAAGTTTAATAATAATCTTGGTGACAGTTTAATGTGGTTATAGATTCATTAATTTACAATGTAAAAGCAACTTCAATTAGAGTGCTGTTTCATGGTCTGCTTTAACGATCGCGATCAGAAAATGGACTTCTATTTGTTAACTGAATTTATCCTTCATCATCTAAATCGAATGAAGTCTTTTAGTATTAATATTTCAGGTAAGCGTGTTCTTGATAATGTAACATTAAGGGTGTACATGTGCAGACGATTAAAGTGTTATGAACCAGAACGGTGAATACCAGAAAAAAATCCAACACGTCTTTATCTGTGACGTGAATAAATTTTGAAATCCCACATTTGAAAATAAAGAACAAGTTCACTTAACGGTCAAAACATTTTTTAGAAGAATAAATTCATATAATCAAGTATGTCGATTTTAATACCCAGCGAAACCGTTTGAGTATGACCGCGAAACAATGACAGCAAGACGGTGCTGGTATCGATCTGTATATTAATGGATTTTTTTTGTTGTCCATAAATACTGCTGCAGCTGTTGCTGTTTATGATGATGATACCCAAAAAGCGATTAGGCTGATGAAGTGGAATATTTTACAACTGGGCGAATACAGAGAATTACTTTATATGGGCAACGAATAAAGCGTCGCTGTGCACGTCATGTAAAAACGTCTGATGCTGATGAGAATGATGAAAGGGGGCGGGGGTTGAAAATAATGAATATAAAGACACGAGAAACAGTAATCTTACATACTTTAAATATGTTGTCTTAAATATTTTCTTAACAATGAGTAGTAGAAAAAAAGGAAATGAGCCGCGCTCTTGGAAAATGGGGCTTAATGCATGTCGTGTCAGATTCGGTTGTGCAGGTCAGTCCGCTCATGCTTTTCAGGGAAGACACTTTCCGATTTTATGGTATTTTTCGTTTAAAGGAGGTCTATTCTTAGCGAAAATCCAGTCTACGCGGAAAGTGTCGTCCATCATTAGCTTGTGCGGACTTCACAGGCTAATTTGTGATGACACATAACGCACATGCATTAAGCCCCGTTTTCCCAGAACGCTGCTAAAATTTAAATTGCAACTTACCTCACACAGTAAATTGCGTAGCCCCATCACCCGAAAGTGGAGTAAAAGTATGAGCACAACACAGGTGAGCAGAAAGCCGACGAATATGCCGACGGATACTAGACAACACGTCCTCCTCCAGGACGACACGGCTCTCCTATGTGTGTCCTTCCCGCACTCTACGTCCCCACTATGCGTTGGGATATTACATGTCTCAGCGTGTTTTTGGGTCTGTTTTTCTGTGTTAATTTCATCATCTTTCTTCAGACTCATTGCGTGTTCCTCCGTTTCTGGATTAAATACTTTCACCTTTGGATTCTGTCCGGCGGCAGGTAATTTCGGTGCATGTCCAGGGACCTCACACGTGGAGCTTGCACCGCCATTCACAAGGGGTTGCTGTTCTCTGTTTTCGTTAACGCTGTTCTGTCTTATATACGCATTGAATGTTGACAGATTGTTTATATGTATAGGATCCCCTGGTAACGGCTCCACAGTCGATGATTGTCTAAAATACGCCTTTCCTCGACCATTAGTGATAGAATTAACGTTACAGCCAGTGTTGATTCCTAAAGCAGCAGCGTAATATTCATGCGCGTCTGTTAAAGGCGAATGCATATCCACTGCTTTAACTTGACTCTGTGTGGCCATGTCTTCCTTCTTTTATGAGAACAACGAACAGAAATCTTTGTTAAATCTGTAGTAACAGTTGGAAAATGCACGATCTATAAATAGAAATTATTTATATATAAATACAAAAACCCAGCCATTTACGGTGTTTCCATTGATAGTCGATGTATTACGGTTATGTCCCTTTGTATTCAACCCTGGTTGTCAGCGCCTCCAGCGAGTTTAATCAAGTACTAACAATGGTTTAATTGATTTATACGGTTTAATAATACCTGCGTTCGACTAAGCGGAATATTATTGAACTGTTTATAAGTCTAGTTTAAATAAATAGTCTTGTTATTATTATAGACTCTCATTAATTGCATTGCTCTTTGTCGTAACAAAAAGCGATTCATCAATGGACTTAAAATTTATTTCTAAAATGGAAATTAGTGTATGCAATTTGTGCCGCGATCTGGGAAACCGGGCTTTATGTATGTGCGGAAAGGGTCGTCCCAGATTAGCCTGTGCAGTTCGCACAGGCTAATCAGTGACGACACTTTCCACATAGACTGGATTTTCATACAGAAGATACTTCCTCTAAACGAAAATTCCCATAAATGCGGAAAGTGTCGTCCCTGATTAGTCTGTGCGATGCATTAAGCCCCGTTTTCCGGCTCATTTGATTGTTAAGGTACGCCTGGTGGTCTGTATTCGACCATTCGAATCCGGGAGAAATAACCTTAAATTTGATTTTTTTTGTGAATTCCGCTCAGGTACTTGTTCACTGAACTGTCGGATTGATGCAATGTGAATTAAACATGAAGTATAGTTTTAAAAATGTTTATGTTGATGCTTGTATTAACGTGTTATTTAAGCTATTGAGTTTTGACACAATCGTCTCATTCGATCGGTACTGGTCAACTATCATTCAAAGAGAAATATCATACCACTGTTGGATAATAATACATTATTAGCTGTAGACACTTAAAACAAGTATAATTTACGATTTATTTATTTGCTTAAATAAATTATAATAAATGTAATGTTAAAGCTCGGTAGTACATGTACATTATGTCCTTAACTTAACTAAACCGTGCTTATGGTTATAATGAATTCATTTTCACACAAACATTGATCTAACTGCGTGTATTAAATTGTTTTTTTTTCAAACCTGGTATGATGTAATCGACCTTTTAGTCGGGGAAATAATCTTAAGCTTAACAATAGATTCCACGTATTTAAATACTAGTATGCTCGAGTTTGGTAGTTGATGTGCTGTTCGTTATATTAGGTTTTACCATCAAACTTTGGCCAGAGCTAACTAGTGCGCATATTGAGGTGTGTACTATAAATTAAGTATATTCATGGTCTGTAATTAGAAAGTCACGCATCTCTCGCTGGTTAAATCGATCATGAATCAATATAACCCATCCGTTGTAATGCATTAACAGGTAAGTTTATGTTGAAAAGAGCTCTGTAATGACGGTTGACTTTCTGCGGAAGCAGGATAGGGTCACATTGAATGTTGTTTGATGTCCTTTAAAGGCAAATCACGATGCCAGTGTGCGAGATTACGTTGCAAGAACGCGGAAAAAAACAATGCTAGGGAACGATGAGAGGTTCGAAATCCCGTATACTCGTATCGTCTCCCCGCCTTCTCACTCTTTTAAATCACTGATAAACAATGCGGAACACCTAGTGGCCCTTTCGATAACCGTGCTTACCCTTTTTTCATTAATATTTAGTTACAAATAAATCATGTATTTTAGCGCCATCAACAGTTGAATAGAAGGTGGGTTAAAATGTCCCAGAGTTTCGCTTGTGCAACACTTATTCCCATGTATGTAAAATGATTCATCAATGAATACCGCACCTTAACAGCCCCATGCATGTGTTGGATCAGCGTATAGGGATCAAGCTCATCTTACTATTGAATATCGCTCAACATTGACTGACCCTCGTATACTCAATACGCATATATAGTGTGTGATTTGTTATTATATATTATAAATACAATTACAACTGCGATAGTATACTTGCACAAAATAATTAAAGGGACTTGTTCACAGATTTTCGTGTTTTTGAAAAACTGTTCTTAAATGAATTTATTAACAAAACTGTTACATTTAGAAAAGTTTTAAACACTTATACTATAAGAAGAAAAACGATACAAAAATGTGCCATGCTGTCGGTTGGAACCCGTGACTTCTAGAACCAAAAAATTAATCGTAACCACTAAGAAACGCAATCTTATGAATTGTGGTGGTAATTTAAACGGTATGTCGGTAATACAAATGTTTTCCTAAATAATCGACGAAAGGCGTTACAAACGTTTATTTTGTCAGATTTCGCTGGATGATTATCGATAAACGAATATATTTTTTAAAGTCAGGAGTGCTATTTTGCTTTTATTAAAATTGTCTTTTTGCCAAACTGTGAACAAGTCCCTTAACATTACATTAGCACAGTTATTAATGTCTGGTGTAAAAAATTACAACTCATTTGTTCGAAACATATGATAAGAATAACAAAAGATACCAAAATAACCTGTGAAGGTGCGTTTCATGAATGATGTCAACAACAGGTGTTGTAACACACTATAGTTAAAACGAAAACAACATTTTGCAATGAAAGATGAAATGTAGAAGGGCCGTCGATTATGATACTGTTGTTTTAATGTAGATCTGTTCAGCAGATTCATCAATTACAAGATAAACCATTAAAATGTATTAATGTATTGCCCCAAGGAAGTGTCTAAGGATTGGTTATTTGCCAATCAGTTTAATGGGGAAAGTATAAGTAAACTGTTCCGTCAAGCCGTGTAACTAAGTCTGTTATACGCGCATGTTCTCGTATTTACTATTGAGGGGATTCTCATTAACAAAATTAATATGTCTATCGGGAATCAATAATCCGTATTCAGTTAAACTATATTAATCAAGTATTTGATATATTTCGTAGACAACTACAACTCGTATCTTCTTGCATGCACCGTATGCAGCCCCAATCTGTTTACAACATACGGCAAGATGGTGAAAGTTACTTGAGAAAACTACAGAGACCATTTGAATGAGAGACTGAGTGGTGGCGAAATATGAACCCAACCAAATTTTCCGTTGTGTTGAAGTTACAAACTGCGTCATCTTGATATAATAATAGCGAAATGTTTCTCGTGTACCCTCAATGAACTTACCGGTAAGTTTGATTTCCTTGTAGAAAAAAATGGAAATGCATAATGATAAAGTGAAAATAGTTTCAATGCATCAAATCTCGCATGTTAATGCCCATGACTTCAGTATTTCACTGACTTCAGCAATCTGCGTCTTGATTGATTCAGGTCAGATTTGGGGGGAAACCAATAGGTGATACATGTACATGTCATGGAATCTATCGATAATCACCCGATTAATCCCATGAGATTTATCTAACACCTGGACTGCCACAAAGTGAATGTTTTTATATACAAGATTGTTTGAATGTTTGTTTTAATAACAATTGCGTTGTCGTCTTTAATGGAACTTAATGTAATGCGACAAATTAAAATAGCCACGCCAGTGTCTCATGAAAGATAGTTTTGCCCAAAATAATCATCTTTATTTCGCCGATAAATAATGGCGCGGGTTTATGCGTGATAGGACCATCCTACCTGGCGGACGACCTTCACTTATAGTTAACATTTTATTGCATCATTTTGAAAAACTCGCATGTTCGCATTATAAAGTAAGGTCAATTAAGAAACCAAAAGGTAAACTATCAAATTGTTTTGTTTGTATGGTTGGAATTAGTTTTACTCAACGTTATTTAAATCAAATCATGACTGAAACAGAACACTTTCAAATATAAACGTTGGAAAAAGTTGATAAAAAGATTATAAGATTGTTTTCTTTTCAATTCGACAAAGAATACAAATTTCAATACATACTGCATGTCAAGAGCACACCTAAGCAGATTAAAGGCATGGTGTTATTATTTGTTATCAAAAGGAACGCGCTCACTTTTTTTCAACCTGACTACCTGGTGTATGTTGTTTTTGTTTGTTTTGTTTTTTAAATGTGAAAGTCGGTTTTTAACCATCGTACGTTTTTGCTACTTTTGCAAACTTCAAGTTTTTTTTACACCGGGGGTCTATTTTCGGTTTTGCAACTAAAACTTTACAAAACTGACTGTAAGGCATTCATGCAAATTAATGTAACCGTGTAACAGTGTATTTTCAATTAAACAAAATGACTTGCTCCGTACTAAAGGTGAAATTCAACAATGAGAAGACATGCTTCATTTCATTTACTTCTGGGATTTTTAAATCAATCGAAAGGGTAACCCATCAATTAGTCAGAAAAAATAACCTTTCTACATGTCCTGACTCCTGGACATTATTTCAAAATACTGGATGTCCTCGGGATCCTAATTGTTTGCTAATGGAACTTCCACATGGGTATGGAAATACCAAACATGTTTACTTCGGAGTTCCACATAGAATGGACACCGAGAGTTTATACAAAACCACTTATTTGTAGCCTTAAATCAGGTATTTTTGCGGTACCACAAATAAATACTCATTCACGTTTTAAACACCACGTTTATATATCGGATAAATGATTGAATAGTCAATCATATAAGCAACATCGCAGGCCGTGCAGAAAGCATCGCACACGATATTGCAGACCGTACAGAAAGCATCGCACACAACATAGCAGACCGTGCAGAACGAATCGCACACAACATAGCAGACCGTTCAGAACGCATCGCACACAACATAGCAAACCGTACAGAACGAATCGGACACAACATAGCAGACCGTACAGAACGCATCGCACACACCAAAGCAGACAGTGCAGAACGAATCGCACACAACATAGAAGACCGTACAGAACGCATCGCACACACCATAGCATACCTTACAGAACGAATCGGACACAACATAGCAGACCGTACAGAACGCATCGCACACAACATAGCAGACCGTGCAGAACGATCGCACACAACATAGCAGACCGTACAGAACGCATCGCACACAACATAGCAGACCGTGCATAACGAATCGCACACAACATAGCAGACCGTGCATAACGAATCGCACACAACATTGCAGACCGTACAGAACGCATCGCACACAACATAGCAGACCGTGCAGAGCGCATCGCACACAATATTGCAGACCGAACAGAACGCATCGCGGACAACATTGAAGACCGAACAGAACGAATCGGACACAACATAGCAGACCGTACAGAACGAATCGCACACAACATAGCATACCGTACAGAACGCATCGCACACAACATTGCAGACCGTACAGAACGCATCGCACACAACATAGCATACCGTGCAGAGCGCATGGCAGACCGTACGGAACGAATCGTACACACCATAGCAGACCCTACAGAACGAATTGGACACAACATAGCAGACCGTACAGAAAGCATCGCACACAACATTGCAGACCGTGCAGAACGCATCGCACACAACATTGCAGATCGTACAGAACGCATCACACACAATATTGCAGACCGTACAGAACGCATCGCACACAACATTGCAGACCGTACATAACACATCGCACACAACATTGCAGACCGTACATAACACATCGCACACACCATTGCAGACCGTGCAGAACACATCGCACACAACATAGCAGACCGTACAGAACGCATCGCACACAACATGGCAGACCGTACAGAACGCATCGCACACAACATTGCAGACCGTGCATATATTTGGATACATCTGAGCTGCAATAACAGGGAACTCCAAAAAATAACACAATATAAATTTATTTTTGTATTTATATTGTAACATAAACAAAACAATATATAAAAATAACATCGATAAAGAAGTTGGGTCCACTTTAAACTGCAAGACATCCTAAACAAACATGTGAATACATGTATGTCTTGATGTCAGCTAAAGGGTAAGCACCTTGCATACAAAGACAACGTAATTGGCATAAATAGAATATGTGTTCATCACTCTCCATTATATACAAATCTATATCACAGCAAACTTATAATATGTCTATAATTTAAATTATAAAAGAGTGTGTTTAATGGAATTACAGTATACAACATATAATGTTGGTTAGAAAACCGTTATCATATTAAAAGCGTGTGCAAAATATTTTATATAAAGTTTTAAACGAACAAGTGTATTGACCTCTTAATCCAATCGGCAAACGCGAGTTTCACAATTCAAAAATAAAACGTGTGTTCAAAGGAATTACAACATGTTATGTTGGTTAGAAAACCGTCGTCATATTAAAGGCGTATGTAACATATTTTCACGGTTATTTAAAATTGTAACCGTATAATTGTATTGACCTCTTATTCCAATCGGCAAACGCGAGTTTTACAATTCAAAAATAAAACGTACAACTATTCAAATGAAGGTCAGTTCATATATGCAGTAAAACATAAATACCCGTATTTTCCAAAAAACAAACAAACAGTTGAGAATGCAACCAGTGCACCTCCAACACATTTTTATATTGTAACAATAAATACAGATGTGATAATGAGTCCTATGCTAAGATGAACGTCATGGTTATAATGAGTTCCATGCTAAGATGAACGTCATGGTTATAATGAGTTCCACGCTAATATGAACGTCATGGTTATAATGAGTTCCATGCTTATATGAACGTCATGGTTATAATGAGTTCCACGCTAAGATGAACGTCATGGTTATGATGAGTTCCACGCTAATATGAACGTCATGGTTATAATGAGTTCCATTCTAAGATGAGNAGCCAATTCTGTTGCTAATTCCTTCAACAGCCTTGCTGGTAATTGGTTGGGGCCAGCTGCTTTGTGTGGTTCAATATTGGCCAATAGTCTCTGTACGCCTTCTTGTGTGACTGTTATTCGGTCTACTGGAGGATGGGGGGCTAGGTCCCATAGTGGGGATGGTTGTTGTGTCCTCATCTTTAGTGGAGACAGAAGAGAACTGATAGTTCAGTATGCACAATCCTAGCATTTGAATTGTTGGATTTGATGGGCAGAAACTCAAAAACTCTTTTTTGTTTTCATGTTTCTTTGTTGACTCTCATTTAAATCTCCACAGAGATGATTTGCAGAAATTTACCACCAATGTCATGACAGTTATGTTTGTCATAAGATGAAGTCTGTTGTAAATTGCACTGTAGGACCTGGAGGTGTTTGAGATCGAGGGTCCCGGGGGCAGGAATGTCTACCTCAGCTGGGCTGGGGACACTGTTCGGGCAGGCAAGGAGGAGGGGGTCATACAGATGAATGGTCTCCTGGGCGAAAAACTGGGATTGATGGATGGTTTACCGGTATGTAGGGGCTCATTGGTCTTTAAGTGTTAAGAAATGCTATGAAATTTCATATGCAATGTTGTATATTTATTATACTTATTTAACCAGTCTTTAAATTACATGTATAGAGATCTTTACTAACAAACTTGATATTCAATAAAAGCATATTTATTTGCCAATTTTTGTAAAAATTGGTTCAAGTCTCCTTTTATTGATGCCTGAGTTTCGTTATAATATATGTAACTCGTCTTCGATCTTCCTCAAAGGTAATTGAGATTTAAGGTCCAAGACATTGTTATGATCTTTTACAGTCTGATTCCCATGTTTTGTTCCTTACATTGTAGGTTATGGTCCGTAATATCAACACAGTGGTTCCCAGCTGCACCAGCTGCCAGGTGGAACCAGTCACGTATGATGACTGGGAAATACTGGTATGGCACAATGTTAAATATCTACAAGTCGATGTGAAGAAATAGTCCTTTGACATTGCCACTATCGTACACAATTAAACGGCGACAATAGGGTCCTTTAAATGGAGCATTTGATAATTAGAATATGACAAGCCATTATCATTTCTTCATCATCACAAGCCATTATCATTTCTTCATCATCACAAGCCATTATCATTTCTTCATCATCACAAGCCATTATCATTTCTTCATCATCACAAGCCATTATCATTTCTTCATCATCACAAGCCATTATCATTTCTTCATCATCACAAGCCATTATCATTTCTTCATCATCACAAGCCATTATCATTTCTTCATCATCACAAGCCATTATCATTTCTTCATCATCACAAGCCATTATCATTTCTTCATCATCACAAGCCATTATCATTTCTTCATCATCACAAGCCATTATCATTTCTTCATCATCACAAGCCATTATCATTTCTTCATCATCACAAGCCATTATCATTTCTTCATCATCACAAGCCATTATCATTTCTTCATCATCACAAGCCATTATCATTTCTTCATCATCATATCATCAATATCATTGATGAACAGGTTTGTTTTCAACTGTTTTGAAAATGTGACGTTAATACTGGTCACAATTGCAATAATAAAGAAGTTGATATTTTAAAGATGTATGTTGGAATAGAAAACTGTTTCACATGATGCAATTAGATTCAAATAAGAAAATAGCCATATTTAAAAATAATGTGTATGTACATGTAGTTACATTTAATATTTTTTACTTCATTGAATTAAGAAATTTGAAATGTTTTGAAATCAAGTTTAGAAACAACTCAAATTTTGTGTCCGACTGTTCTGACAAGTGCTACAACTAGATAAGTGTTATGTGTTTCCGCTAGGATCGTCACACAGGCTTTATCGAGTCCAACCTGATGAACAAGCTGCGTATTGTACAGAAGGGGGCTGTGTATCCTATCTGGGTCGAGAAGATCTGCATCTTCATCAAGATAGGTATACTATGTAGACTTCATAATAGTCTAGATACACGTAGTGTTCATCACCCTCAACTTTATTAGGATAGATATTCACAACACAGCCTTCACATAAGTTGTAGATAGTTTTGTTTCACTCTTAACTTGTTCTCTTGTTCTTTCACTACATAACTACATAATTCAATGAATGTGGTGCTAAATTAATACCCCCCCCCCCAATGTTGGAGGCGTTAATCATTGCATTTGTCTGTCCGTCTGTTAGTGCATCTACGTCTTACGTATGTCTGAATGCTTGTGTTATCAAATCCTCTTTAATGGCTTGATGAATCTCCTTCAAACTTTCGCAGTTCACTGACTTTTAATTGGTAGAACAAACTGTACGAAGGAAGTTTGGCTGTGACCAGTTTAGGTAGAATTATAGCCCTTTGTTTTATTTTTCTTCTATAAAGCTTGTGTTTTTAGTGTTTTTATTTTCTCTTTAACATCTGGGTGTATCTTTCTCAATTGTTCACAGAATTATGGCAGTTTTTCTGCTTTTTTTCTACTGTAAAGCTTGTGTTTTTAAATCCTTTTTAATGGCTGTGTGGATCTCGCTCAAAATTTCACAGCTGATTGACTTAATATGAAGATAAAGAGAGGAATTCTGGCTTTGACCACTTTTGGTGTAAAGAAAGGAATTCTGGCATCTTGTATGGATCATTAGAAATTCTGTATGCAAAAAGATTGCAAACTCATTTTCTTTCAGCTAACATCAGTCCAGAGCATGACTGTGTCAAACTGGTGAATGAAACTGAAGTCCATGTCATGCCAAAAGTAAGAGGCTCTGTGATTGGTCAGTTTCTGCCACCTCAACCAATCAGAACTGGGTTGAATCTGCCTTTGCCAACTGATGATGAAGAAAATATGAACCCCAAATTCACTTCCGTAGACTCTGATGGTAAGATATCCTTACATCAGTTGCACATGTTTTGGTGACTTATTAAATGCCAGATTTGCTTGATGATAATAACAGACAGGAACATCTCCTTCTGAATTGCAGTCAAGTATCATCATTTTAGAATGTCTTGCATTAAAAATGATGTTATTTAAAGGCTCATAAAAGGTGACAATCTGTAATTATTACCGATTTTTAAATATTTTTTGCATATTTTATTTATAAAGGTTATCAAAAAACAATATATATATATGCTATTGGACATTAACATAAAAAAATGAGCAATACAACTTATTTTGAGCTCAAAATACAGTGTCCGCGAAGTCAATTGTGTTTACAAACAATCAGTTTATTTACATCGCTGTTTACTCGAGATAGCGCAAGCGCTCCGCTCCGGTGACTCAGGTCACCAGAAATATATTGTTGATTTTCAACGTTTTCCGGTATCACTCACAAAGAAAGTATCTTCGAAATGGTTAAAACGCTTGTATTGATCTAATAAGTTACTTTCTGCTGGTAAAAAGTTGTTTAAAATAGAATTAAGATTGAATTTTCTTTCAGCTATTTTTAGCATACGTCACCGCTTTGAGGTTACACACCACGTTAGTTGTAAACATTTCTTCCAATTTTAAAACGGGTATATCTTCCATAATTCTTGACAACGTTGCACCTAAGCTGTGTTATTAGCATTTTTTATGCAAGAGTAACTGAAATCCGGTAAAAATTAGACCAATTTATATGCATATCAATTGGATTTGTCACCTTTTATGAGTCTTTAAACTTTGATCATTAAATTAAAGAGTAAACTTATGTTTATACTTATATTTTGCTGGTTGACTGTAAAATATAATTCACATTTAGTATAAGTGTTAACAAACATTGCTTTATTTAGTTTATGACACAAGGGAGACAAGTGTTATTTGAACAAGTGGTCTTTGCTTTTACTTACAAGTCAATACATCTTTATGGAATCCTGTCCTAACAAAACCTGTCAATGGTGTATTTTATATAGATAGAATATTATGTACCGGGTATGTTAAATCCATTTAAGTGTTATGTTGTTAAAGGTTTCACAGTGTTTCAGTATAAGTATAAAAATATGGCAGGTAGCAAACAATAATAGCAATGGTCTTTTATACTGACACTGTTACTGCATGATTATAAAATGTTCCTAAGTGCTTTTTATACCCTGCAGAAAGTCATATAAAGGAGTCACTCTGTTGTTACTTCCTCAACTCTTTGTTATTATTGGCCCTTGAACATAGCTGACAAAGCTGTGTGGGCTTTTCAGTTTGTGGCTGCTGTTTTATGTATATGAATAAGTTCATGAACATTTTTTATTATTGCTCTGACAAATAAACATACACAATAAACATATTTTATATGGAAGTAATTATTGTAAAAATAGTAGGCAATTATACTTTTGTTGACATGTTTATTATATTCTTGTTTTAACATTGAGTTATAATACAAATGAACATTTTAAAATAAAAGGAAATGACATTCATAAAAATATGGATAAACCTTAATTGAAACTCTAATTCTAACAATTGCTCTGGTCCCTATGCAGGTCAGACAGGTTCACTGGACAATGTTTATTTGCGGTTATCCAAATGTTTATTTTTAATGATTACATGTTGTAGCTTAAGATTATAATAAGTGAATCATGCAAACACATTGCCATTTTGATATAGAAAACTGTGTTTGTATTTTTAGAATTTAACAACAGACAGCCTCAGAAAAATCAGAAACAATTTGACCTTTCATCGAGTATATCAAGTCATTGGAAGTCGCTCGTTGGGTATCTTGGGTTCAATCGGGGCCGCCTAGAAAGCAGAATGCCTGCCTCGGACGATGAAGATGATTTTGTTGAGGATGATTACTCGGAACCCTCAGATGTTGTGTTGCCGCCAGGTTTGAACCTGGTCCTGCGGGTTCAGAACCTGCGCTACACAGTGACCGAGGCAGACACGCTGGTACCCCAGCCCTCCTACTCCAGACAGGGCAGTGAGTCACCAAGGAAGAGCAGTAGGACGTCGCCTAGGAAGCAGTCACATGAGCCATCGTCTAAATCTAGGTCATCCTCACAGCCGAATGCGTTCAGGCGTGTGTACGTTCCACACCAGCCTACCACAGTGTACATGGACATGTCTGACGTGGAGAAGCAGCTGAAGATATACAGGTCAGACATTCCCCATGTGTTCCTCGCGAAAATGTACAAACTGAGTTCACCAAAGGAACAACAGCAGGAGAAAATCACTGTGACGAGCAACAAAAATGGACCTTCTGGGAAGAATGGTGGCAAAGAG
Organism: Dreissena rostriformis; assembly: GCA_007657795.1. Taxonomy (NCBI): domain Eukaryota; kingdom Metazoa; phylum Mollusca; class Bivalvia; order Myida; family Dreissenidae; genus Dreissena; species Dreissena rostriformis. Next base: position 146,451 of record VMBQ01001102.1, on the reverse strand, counting down.
ACCAGTACCCCCAGCTCGGGAACTCCACATGGACATGGGAGCGACCAGGAAGGAAAGAAAGATGAGAGTCATTGTATCGTGAGGGTGGTTGTGATTGACCGACGTCGACAGCTCAGTGCAGAACATTACACGGACATCGTGAGGCGTATCCTTAAAGAGCAGCCGTTGTTGAAGGGTCATGTGATCATACCAGACATGCTGAGACGCTTCCTCAAACTGGACCTGACCGGGCGGGTGTGGATTCAGACAATCAAGCCTTACCCAGAGACAGCTAATGTGTTTGCTCTGTATCCATTGGGAAACTTGGTAAGTTTATTACAAAGGTGTATAGACCTGCTGTACTTTTATTTAGTATATAGTCAAATCAAAATATTTTTTAAATATATTAAATGTAGTTTTTGTGTGTTTTGCCTTAAGATTATGTTTTCGTCCCTTTATTTGAATAATAAAATATAAAGCAAAAATAAAGCATTCCTAAATTAGTTATCTGAATTGCTAAAAATTATTAATAGAAAAGTACTTTAGCTTAATTATTTGCTTTAAAAGGACTGTAAACCATGAATGACGAAAAAAAAAAGTTCTAAAATGCTGTATTTTTTTACAATTATTAGTTTTTATTGATTTAAATATCGCGACTGGTATATAACATTACTTGAAAAAAGTTTATTTTTTATTTTTACTTTATTTTTGTATTTATTTATCTTTACTGGGTATGCATACCAGGTAACTACCAGTTAACTATACATAACGTACGTGGTAAACCCAGGAATGCAAATTGTGCATGCGTAGTGAATTGTATATATTTTATATATAAAATGATCAATCTACTTGCATTATTTATAGTGTGTATATCGTTATGTCACCAATTTTTGCAATGCAAATTCGATTTCACATCGCGAAATTTAATTACCGAATATACTGAAAATATGAACTTTTTTCAAGTAATGTAATATACCAGTCGTGATATTTTAATCAATATAAACTAATAATTGTAAAGAAATACGGTATTTTAGAACTTTTCTTTTTTCGTCATTCGTGGTTTATAGTCCCTTTAATTTATTGTGTTATGTATGTGTGTAAATATAAGAATATAAGAATTGAATTTTGGGGAAAACGTTTTTCACGGGGACAAGTAGATGGTCAAACCAACTTGCCCTCTGTAAGTAAAATCCTTAATTAAACCCCTAAAGTTGAGAGCAGTTTTTATGAAATATTTAGGTTTCTTTATTTTAACTTAGGGTTATGTTAAACATTGTAAAATGCCACAATACAGACTATCCTTTGTAGTAAAAGAACCCTATCAGATGTGTTGCCCTTGTTATACATGTGGGGTTCATGTTGTAACAACTTAATCACGACATGTGTTGTTTTTTTTCTCCAGCCAACAAAGGCAACAGCTGACATGATCGATATCGCCTTCCGTCAATGGCTCAGCACTGTGGCCAGTGAGGAGTATCCAATGGTTGTGTTTCAAGGACTCTTCCTACGCTTCCATCTTATGCAAGGTTCGTGCAGACTGTCTCTGTTACTTATTGTTTTAAGAGCTGTTGCTATTAATACCATTGAAAGCCAACTTAAGGTATCATGTAAAATATGTGATACATTCATCTTAAAATCTATGGTGTTTTCTATGATAATGGGTTATCTTTCTTCTTTAAATTTATTTCTTGACTTTTAATTGAAACTGTTAAGTTTTAGACTTTAACACTGGCTACTTATATTCTCATTTAGACAGTTTATTTGTGGTGTTATTTGTTCCATTTTTAAATATATGTATATAGAATGTCCCAAAATAAACTAAAATGTAAATTAAACCATTCATTAATCCAGAGAATAAACAAAAGTTAAGTAGCAGTGATGGCTTGCAATTGTACTACATGTAGTTCTTGTGAGTTGCAGAAAGCTACATTGAGTGCCAGCTAACGTTCAACGACCCCACATCCAGGGGCACCTATACCCTGCTCCACCCCGGGGTGGTGAGGGGTGTGACACTCAAAGTTGTCAGTGGCAGCCGTCACCAGGAGCTCACCCCGCCCGTGATCCAGTCCATGTTGGCCTACAACAGCATCAGCAGTCTCGACCCTTATGTTCCTCCTACAAACCTGGACTCTCTGGGGTAGGGCAGGCAATCATCGTTATTGTTTTTGTTCTCACTGCGTTTGGAATAGACCCATTGCTATTGGATAAATTACCATGCCTTCTCACATCTATCTCATACAAACAACAGTTACAGAAAACAAATGTTTTTTGAGATACATCTCTGTTAAGTAAATGAAGCCCAGGCTCTCTGACTGGCTTAACTTCATGTCAATCAAAACCTATTGATCAGTCAATTGATCTAGTTGTGGGAAAACTGGGCTCTATGCATGTGTTTAAAGTGTCGTCCCAGATTAGCCTGTGCAGTACACACAGGCTAATCAGACACAACACTTTCTGCCTAAAATGGATTTTTGTTTAGAAAAGACTTCCTTTAAACACAAAATTCCATAAAGCGGAAAGTGTCGTCCATGATAACCCTGTGAGAACTACACAGGCTAATGTGACACAACACTTTACACACACGTATTGTTTGTTTTCAGAGGTTTTGAGAGCCTGATGGACATGGCCCTGTGGAATGTTGAGATAGCGCTGGGCTCACGGCGGCTCTACCGGGACATGTTCCTCACCACGCCCGGGCTCCTCAACGGCATGCTTCTCATCACGGGGCCCAAGGGGTCAGGGAAGACAACTCTGGTGCAGGCCCTGTGTAATGAGCTCACCAAGTTACCTAACCTGGCCTACACTCTTTGTCTGGATTGTAAACCTTTGAGAGGTACAAACGTTATAGCTTTCTGTATCTTAAATTTGTCAATTTGACTTTTTTATGCCCCCGGTAGGGTGGCATATAGTGATCGCACTGTCCGTCTGTCTGTCCGTCCGTCTGTCCGTCTGAAATTCCGTCACACTTTGCGTTTAGGTTTTGCATTTAGGTTTCGAAAAATGTGGAAAAAGGGGGCATATGTCATCCTACGGTGACAAGCCTTGTTTGTTCATAATTGCATGACTCAACCAAAAATATTTTCAATCCTTATATTTCCATAATATTTCAAGACAAGACAGGATTGTCACCAATTTTACTCTCACTGACATTTGTAGGTGATCCGTTGGGCATATTTATTCTTTTCTGAACATGAATCTTTTTTCAATGAAATTAGAATATTTTAATTGCAATTGGCTGTTAGATTTTTGTATATTTTTTTTTAACAATTTTAACATGCGCTATTTTCTGAAGCTAAAGATAGACATTTATACATACATCAAGCGTACAACAATAAAAAAGAAGTAACACAAATAAATAGCACACAGATATATAATGCCGGTAATGCAGCATTGTGTTCATACAATTATGAACGCATACCCATTCCCTATGAAAATACTGATTCAATGTAAAAATATGAGCCTCATTCTGGGAAAACTGGGCTTAATGCATGTGTGTAAAGTGTCAACTCAGGGACTAGACTTTCTGCTTTTATGGAATTTTTTCGTTTAAAGGAAGTCTTTTATGAATGAAAATCCAGTTGAGGCCGAAAGTGTTGTCCCTTACTAGCCTGTGTGCACATGTATTAAGCCCAGTTTTCCAAGAGCAAGACTCTTATGCTCATACTTCACTGTACAGGTAAGAAGGTGGACACAGTGCAGAAGACATTTGAGGTGGTGTTTGATGAGGCCGCCTGGCGCCAGCCTGCGCTGATAGTGCTGGATGACCTTGACCACGTGGCCGGCGCCCCTGCAGGTCCAGAGTTTGAGATGACGGGGGAGGCACAGTACGCAGCCAGGATTGCAGAGGGTAGGGATATTTTATAATATATTTTAAGTGTTTATTTATGAATTTATTTTATATTTATCCTTCCAATTGTTTAAGTTACAAAAGTTATCAAGCTTGTTTTAAGAATCAGAAACTAAATAAACACTTTAGTTTGTTTAAGGTTTATTCTTACTTTTCTTATTTAAAACAGATTTTTACTTATTCCTTTTTACTTGTAACTGACAGGTCCTAATTTTGTTCTTGTTTGTCATAAATAATGATTTGTTTTTGTCAAAGATGATTAATTTTGAAATGATATTGATTTTCAGTGTTAAAGGACTTGCTACGTAAGGAAGTACGTAACCTGAGCCAGGTGGCGGTGGTGGCCACATCTAAGTCAAGGTCGTCCCTACATTCGATACTTGTGTCGTCTAGAGGCACCCACCTGGTACAGGAAGTGCTGAGTATCGGTCCACCGGACAGGGTGAGTACCACAGACTGGGCACCAGACTTTCAATGTGCAGTGTAGCCACTTAGTACTATTTGGGATTTACCAATTGTATATTTTGTGTGTAATCAAAGGTTTTCCAGGAAACAACTAGGTTTGTGAATTAGCATCCAGAGTTTTCCGTCTTCGCCTTTGTTATAAACTAAACATTTTGCTGAGATTTTTTTTAAAACAAATTAACTTGCAATTGAAAGTCAACAACTATGCCATGTAACATACTTTACAGCCACAAAGGAAAGTCAACACTTAATTCCTTGGTACCTTCTTAAAAGACACAAAGGACAGTCAAGAATGAATTCCATGTTACATACTTAACAAACACAAAGGAAGTCAAAAATTAATTCTGTGTTACATACTTTTAAGACACAAAGAAAGTCAACAATTTTTTCTATGTTACATACTTTACAGACACAAAGAAAAGCCATCATACAGACTATTTTGGAGAAGAAGAAGAAACTGCCTTTTCAGTCCATAGATGGTCTTGACCTTAACCTTCTAGCACAGAGAACGGAAGGCTACGTAGCCAGGGACATAGAGAATGTCATCAACAGAGCAATACATGCTAGTCTACTCAGCCAGGGCAGAGGTAGGCACAGTACAGGGAGAATATATGTTTGTTTTTGGTGTCATAACAATTGTATAATAAATGAAAACAGAAAACAATAATAGTGACATTATGACATCAAAATAAGTCATTCCACAGATTTGAATAGGCATCAATGAGGATCAGTTTCATTTTATTAGTTTTCCATACCGGTTTCCCTGGATGGGACTATAGATTAACCCCATATTGGTAATGAGTACACTATTTCAGTTTTTTCATCAGACACATTTTTGTTTGCTTTGGTGACAGAAATAAGTGAAAACTGTTCCAAAAATCTGGATACTGCAACTACACAAAAAAAAATACTTTGTCTCGGTTGATGAAACTTGTTTGTGGGTTAAAGGCCGTGTGGGGAATATGCATATTTGTTTTTATTTAGAATGTTTTTGGTAACTATGGGTACAGGATTAAGTGAAATCTGTCTGAAAAATCTTGATGCTGTGATAATGCAAAAATTAAGTATGCTAGGTAGATGAAACTCTGTATTTTTATAGCTGACCATTAGGGATATATTAAAATTATTTCATTTTTTTGTTTGACATCAATTGTGGTTGCTATAGCTACAGAAAAAAGTGAAAACTGTCGGAAACATCGTTTTGTTTTGTAGGGGCATTTGGAGAATATGCACATTATTTCAGCGTTTTCATTAGAAAAACAAGATAGGTAAAGGTTGAGGAGACTGGGTAAATGCATAGAGGGCGAGCTGAGGAATATGCACATTATTGATCTTTGTGTTTGTATGACAAACATTGTGAACTAGACAAACCTTATAATCCTTTAAAAGCCATGTGTCTTCAGCAGATGTTTCAAAGGTAGCATATTAACCCTTGTGACTTTCATATGACAATATAACCAGTGTTAATACATATTTGTTATCCCATTGCAGGTCCCCGCAGTGAGACAGTGGTAGAGTTGTCGCAATATGATTTTGAAGCAGCACTTCACGGTTTTACGCCGGCGTCTATCAGGAATGTTCCCCTTCACGAGGCTGGAGACATGGGATGGGATGACATAGGGGGACTCACTGAGGTCAAGAAAACACTGGTGGAGACCCTACAATGGCCATCAAAGGTTTTATCATTTTCCAATACACTACAATTTTTTTATCATATATTAATTTGAATTTAGTACTTAGTAAAATATACAATACTCAGTGCCCCAGATATGCTGCTTATCAGCGTTTTTCACCCTATTAAAATGTTAAAAAACGCAAAGAAATTCAATATAATGCGTATTGAAAACGCAATCAATTCGACTTTTAGGCTTATTCTTTAAATTTGATGCGTGCGATACAAGTCTCGATCGAAAATTCTTTGCTAAATTTCGGTTATTTCTCATTGGAATAATTATCGTACCGTGGCGAAGATTTTATTCATTCGAAAGTTAGCAAGCGTCTGGATGACGGAGGAGCAAAACAGTCCAAGTTATTCAAACGCTATGCGGACTTAATTTCATAGCAAATTAAGGGTCTGACTTAAATAGTTACGACGTGAATGTATTTGTAAAGCGTTTGTACTTTCAGTTTCTATAATGGTGCGTAATAAAAATGTCTAAGCGAGGTCGAAAGACGTCTGCGATTGTCGCGCTAGATAAATGTTGATTGCAAACTTTTTTCAACCAAGTACAAACAACCGAATCATTTGTGTTATCCATTTGTTAGAAACTGTGTATGCAGCAGTTGAAAGTAGCGAGTTGACATCCAAAAACATGACGGAAAGTCGGTGATCAGAAAAAAAACTGTCAAAAGTGGAAAAAGTCATATCCCTGGCCTGGTTAGAAATTGTTGACGTTGATGGGACAGAAAAAAAATTGAAATGTGCATTCTGCACCTAGTCTGTATAACAGCAGCAATGATTTTGAGGTATAAATATTAATAACTTTTTTTACCCTATTTAAAAATTGAAATCACCCTATTTTTCAAAATCAATGGGAAAAAACCCTATTACCCAAATAATTATCTGGAAAACTGCAATACTTATCACTATGAAAGCATACTAATTTAAACTTGATGTACATTTTTAACAACAATTTGAACAAAAAGCAAGTTCTTCTTCTTGACCCTACATTGGCATTTTCCAAGGTCTTAATTTTGCAGCATGTTACTTTCTCTTTTTAAATGTCACAAATGCTAAAACAATTATTCCTAATATTAAGGTGAACTCATCCGCCATGTTTTGTTTGATATTTGTTAAAATTATGTGCCATTCAATAGAGAATAAAGTTAGATTTGTTAATTAATCTCAATTAATTGATACTTTATATCTATATTTCACAATCAATTACTCATGGTATAGGTAGGGCTGATCATAACTCAAGTAAAAAAACATTGTGGTTGCAGCCTAATTCAGGGCTTTTCATCAGGAAATTGGGAAGCCTTTCAAATTAGGAATTTCATGCGCGATTACTGCTCATTTTGGGAAGATCGTGTTTTTGAAACAGGGTCTTTTTCATTGTGCAGAAGTATTATAAGAAACATTGTTGTGCATTCTTAATCATATTAGAGCTCATTGCTTTCAATTTGGGAGATGCCCAATATGTCGAAGTAATTTTTTTTATTTTTTTTTTTAATTTTTTTTACAATTTGGTAAATTCTTCTATCAATTTTCGGTAAAAATGACCTTATTTTCGATTGGGAAGGGGCCGAATTTCGGCCCCTGTTATATAAGGGTGAAAAGCCATGTAATTGCTCAAGAAATTTAGAAAGAATTACGTTACTCAATATTTAAAAAAAACTAACACACTCCAAAACAAAATGATCTATTATAATTTAACTGTATTCATAAATACTGTATACAAAATGTATTTACACCCACAGAGGGATTGCATATTGAGTGGGGTTGAGATCACTTCTACTATAAAGAGAAATACAATAATTGATTTCCTTGCAGCAACTGGAGAATAAAATGCACATGTGATTTAGTGTCATATAAAGACTCATAGGAAATGATACAATTCACTTAACCCAGTGTATTAGATAATGTTTCCAAATTCCAATAACATGAGTAAACTGGTTGGAATCTTTGCTCACAATCATCATTGAATGCATTTAACTGTTATTGTGTTGTTATATAAATAGCTATTCAGGGGTACTGAAGCTGTCTTACTTACCCCTGCATGTAACTCCAAACTCTGTATGCACCCAATGTTGGTACATTCCAGTACCCCAAGTTGTTTGCCAACTGCCCTCTGAGACTGAGATCAGGGCTGCTGTTGTATGGAGCCCCAGGCACGGGTAAAACCCTTCTGGCTGGGGTCGTGGCTAAGGAGTGTGGACTGAACTTCATCAGCATCAAGGGGCCAGAACTGCTCAGTAAATACATAGGGGCCAGTGAACAGGCCGTCAGGGACACCTTTGTTAGGTGAGGCATGTATATGTGGTGGCCTGCACAGGGACACCTTTGTTAGGTGAGGCATGTATATGTGGTGGCCTGCACAGGGACACCTTTGTTAGGTGAGGCATGTATATGTGGTGGCCTGCACAGGGACACCTTTGTTAGGTGAGGCATGTATATGTGGTGGCCTGCACAGGGACACCTTTGTTAGGTGAGGCATGTATATGTGGTGGCCTGCACAGGGACACCTTTGTTAGGTGAGGCATGTATATGTGGTGGCCTGCACAGGGACACCTTTGTTAGGTGAGGCATGTATATGTGGTGGCCTGCACAGGGACACCTTTGTTAGGTGAGGCATGTATATGTGGTGGCCTGCACAGGGACACCTTTGTTAGGTGAGGCATGTATATGTGGTGGCCTGCACAGGGACACCTTTGTTAGGTGAGGCATGTATATGTGGTGGCCTGCACAGGGACACCTTTGTTAGGTGAGGCATGTATATGTGGTGGCCTGCACAGGGACACCTTTGTTAGGTGAGGCATGTATATGTGGTGGCCTGCACAGGGACACCTTTGTTAGGTGAGGCATGTATATGTGGTGGCCTGCACAGGGACACCTTTGTTAGGTGAGGCATGTATATGTGGTGGCCTGCACAGGGACACCTTTGTTAGGTGAGGCATGTATATGTGGTGGCCTGCACAGGGACACCTTTGTTAGGTGAGGCATGTATATGTGGTGGCCTGCACAGGGACACCTTTGTTAGGTGAGGCATGTATATGTGGTGGCCTGCACAGGGACACCTTTGTTAGGTGAGGCATGTATATGTGGTGGCCTGCAACTATATGAGCCTTGTTCTGGGAAATCTTGGCTTAATGCATGTGTGTAAAGTGTCATCCAAGATTAAGCCTGATTAGCCTGTGACGACTGCTAAAATGAGATGACACTTTCCACACATGCATTAAGCCTAGTTTTCCTACAATAAAGCTCATATTGTCAAAACTCCTATGGGAAATCTTATTTTAAGATATTTAATAATTATGTATATATAACAACTATTTGTAAGACCTTATGGTTTCTGTTATCAAAGTGATAACNGTCCAATCTTCATGAATCAGCTTGCATTTTTTTCAGAATAGTCTAGTTCCTTTTGCTCTCAGGTGAGCGCCTTAGGGCCTGATGGCCCTCTTGTTTTTTTATTAACACCTATCACAAACAACCAAAAAATACATATACATGTTTTTTATTCTAAAGGAAACCACAAGGTCAAAAAATATATATTAGCATATCTTGTATAACTTGTTCGAACATTATTGCTGCTTCATGGTATCACTTTGTTTTGTGATCATAAACATGTATACATTGTATGTCTTATATTAAATTAAAAAAAACAACAACTCTTAATTGAAGTGTTGTTTAATTTTCGAATAAATTATTTTCAACGTGGGCGTAAGTGACAAAACAAATTGAAATGTAGGAAGTACAGTACTTAGATTTATAAATAAAAAACTATAATTCCTGTGCACTTGCATTGTTATCAGGTTGGTTTATTGTCTTATTGTTAGTTTTATTTTATTACCCAGTGCTGGTTATATGTGCTTGATTGTTTCAGAGCCCAGAGTGCTAAACCCTGCATTCTGTTCTTTGATGAATTTGACTCCATTGCCCCTAGGTAAGATTAATTTCTGATCAAATATGATCTAGATTTTTTTTCATGCACCCACTTAATAAGGGGGAAATATAGATTCGTATTTGTCCGTCCGTCCTTCCTTCTTTCTGTCCGTCCGTCTTTCCTTCTTTCTCCCACTTTTTTGTTGTGCGTAACACAAAATGTATTGATACTAAAGGCCGGGATGTGTATGTATTTATTAGCTCATCTATTTTTTGAAAAAAAAAAATGAGCTATTGTCATCAACTGAGTGTCGGCGTCAGCATCCGGTTAAGTTTGTGTTTAGGTCCACTTTTCTTATTAAGTATCAAAGCTATTGCATTCAAACTTGGTACACTTACTTACTATCATGAGGGGACTGGGCAGGCAAAGTTAGATAACTCTGGCTGGCATTTTGACAGAATTATGTGCCCTTTTTATACTCAGAAAATTGAAAATTTGTTTAAGTTTTGTGTTTAGGTCCACTTTATTCCTAAAGTATCAAAGCTATTGCTTTCATACTTGCAACACTTACTTACTATCATAAGGGGACTGTGCAGGCAAAGTTATGTAACTTTGACTGGCATTTTGCCAGAATTATGGCCCCTTTTATACTAAGAAAATTTAAAATTTGGTTAAGTTTTGTGTTTTGGTCCACTTTACTCCTATAGTATCATAGCTAATGCTTTCAGACTTGGAACACTTGCTAACTATCATAAGGGGACTGTGCAGGCAAAGTTATGTAACTCTGACTGGCATTTTGACAGAATTATGGCCTTTTTTTGTCTTAGTAACTTTGAATATTTGGTTAAATTTTGTGTTTAGATCCACTTTACTTCTAAAGTATCAAGGCTATTGCTTTCAAACTTCAAATACTTTCTTACTATTATGAGGGTACTGTACCTGGCAAGTTGAATTTGACCTTGACCTTTGAATGACCTTGACTGTCAAGGTCAAAGTATTAAATTTTGCTAAAATTGCCATAACTTCTTTATTTATGATCAGATTTGATTCATACTTTGACAAATAGATGAGCGGTCTGCACCCGCTAGGCGGTGCTCTTGTTTATATTTAAGATGAACTTTACTACATACCCCAAGCTTCATAAATTT
>VMBQ01001102.1:108876-119509 GCA_007657795.1 Dreissena rostriformis | reverse complement strand
TTTGTTTGTGTAGACAGTAGAGGTCATAGTTTTCATCCAATCTTTATGAAATTTGGTCAGAATGTTTATCTTGATGAAATCTGGGTTGGGATTGTATTTGGGTCATCTGGGGTCAAAAACTAGGTCACTAGGTCAAATCATAGAAAAACCTTGTGTAGACAATAGAGGTCACAGTTTCCATCAGATCTTTATGAAACTTTGTCAGAATGTTTATCTTGATGACATCTGGATTGGGATTGTATTTGGGTCATCTGGGGTCAGAAACTAGGTCACTAGGTCAAATCATAGAAAAACCTTGTGTAGACAATAGAGGACATAGTTTTCATCTGATCTTAATGAAATATGGTCAGAATGTTTATCTTGATAGTATCTGATTTTGAATCGTATACATCTTTAATACAGATCACAAAGTTCAAAGACCCCCAAAAAACCCAGTCCAGCATATGCTGAATACTGGGTCTAATTATGACGATGCCTTACGCATTAATATGTGTTTCCAACATCATTACCTATAAAAATTGGGCTATCTCTCTCTTTCTATCTATTTTTTTAAACATAAACAACAGCAAAGTACTCAAAATAAGCAATAGAACAATAACATATACATAATACTCATAATAATAATAATAGTAATATTAATAATAATAATAATTATAACATTTTTTAATATGGTGCAATGTGTTTCTTTCCATTGTCCATACATAGAAGGGCGTTGACAATATGAGTTTACGCTGATTGGTTGATATTTATATTAGACCAATCGGCGTCGGCTTATGTTGTCAACGCCCTTCTATGTAGGTCAAGCCGTTTTCTGACCTAAAATTGAATTTTGTATCAGAAAACGGATTGACCTACTTGTCTTTTTAATTAAGAGATTTCGGCCTTGTTTTAAAAATGCTATTAGCCAATAGAAAAGCTGCTATCTCCGCATTGTTAGGCAAGTATAGAATTTCACTGTTGAGTTATTTTAGCGTTTATAACGCGTTTTCTAACAGTCTAGTCTTATGTAAAGATATTTTTAAATAATTAGATTTTTATTAAAGCAGAGCACCCACTCTGCAAAGTCCCTATGTATATATGGTTCAGCCCAGTAAAATCGGGCTGACCACATGGCTTTTAACTGCCTTTTTACTGCAGAGTATTGATGTTAAGCAGAGCGCTCGGACAATGGTTTTTATAACCGAAGTCTCCGAGGGTAAATAAACCAATTAGTTAGTTAGTTGAATCGTATATGGGTCATCTGGGGTAAAACATAAGGTAACCGGGACAATTCTAGTAAATGTGAGCGATTCAGGGCCATCATGGCCCTCTTGTTTAAATTCATCTTCCATTCTAATACATTACAACATGGTGCATGTGGCGTTGGCCAGTTTCCACCATAACTTTGAAAAAGTTTAGTGGTATGGATATTTATCTTAATATAACGACTATTTTTGCATTGGCCATTGTAATGTCGGAGGAGCATAAAGTGGCACAAATGAATTTCCTCCGGGAACAATAGAACAAGACCACACCAAAATTGAAGATATCTTTCAATAAAAAAATAGCGTCGAAATTGCTGTTATAATTCAAAATTCGTCCCAACTTTCGCGAGTCAAATAGTTAATTGTGGAGTGCTGGGACACACTGCGAAGTCTGTGAATATCCAGGTCCATCGCTTTAATGTGCAATGCATAATGGCTTCCTGGCATTTTGATGAACATTGGCACAAATGATCATCAGTTCAAAACGATGTGTCGCATGCAAAAGCATGTCAGTAGCTCAAAGGTCAAAGTCACGGTTGACACTTGAGGATTTTGCACATTGCTTCAATGAATATTGTGCAAATCCACGTTATGGTACGGTAAATACCTTTGTTATTACGGTTTTGTTTTAAAATTGCACGAATCATAATATAATAGCAATGTCAAAATAACTGTATCTCACACAATGTCTGTCACACGACACTCATTTATGCGACCGTTGACACTTAACGGCAGCATCCGTTTCCAATAATCGCATTTATATAATAAGTAAGTTATTTTGTATTATATTTAAAATTTTAGACTTTTATGAAAAATTAAAAAACTTTGGATACCAGTCGAAAACTTATTCACGAACACTTAATATACTGGTTCAATTTTTCCTTTGCTGTTTGTTTTCTTTTCAATGATGTAATTAAATGCGAATGAACCACAATGGTTAGTTTGTTCTCAACGGATTCCAGATCCTATTAGAGTCACACTCGAATTCCTCGCGGCCAAAATCTGATAGTTACGGACACAATAGTGTTGGGAAATACCAGCATAGTTCTTTCGCGTCCCATTTGTCCAATAAACAATCTCATTTCCGGTAACAGTTGGCCCTATGGGAGACAGGGATAAATTTGTAATAGGCAGATAATTGGGGAAACACTGAAAACACCGTATAGTGTTATAGAGTCTGTATTTTAGAAGACAGAATACCGACAATAATAACGTCTTTTGTTATTCATTGGTGGTAGTTGCGATATATTGTGTCTGCTGTAATTGGGACAGATCGTTCCTGCAAGTATTGCAAAGAATACAAATAGTTCATGGATTACGTGGTTTGTCCTCATGAAAGATAAATTAAAGTCATTTAAATCAAATATGATACAAATACATCAGCTAACACATGTACACTTATTAAGATACATATTAAATGTTCAACGCAATATTGTTATGTTTTAAACTATTTGTTGAACAGTTGTACAATTCTATCTTAAATCAGTTAAAAATCTGCTTGCAACTCGTGAGGCTATGAGGTCTTAGTGGCGAAAAGGACATCATTGCTTGAATGTTCATGTAAATATCACGGGCCCGATAGCTGCTAGTAACATTGAACAAGATTATAATGCGATAATGGTTGCATAATACAATCCGATGGGTATAAATTATTTCATAATATATAATATCAATCTTGCATATCCGTCTAATTCGTTTCGAATGTTTTATGGGGAAATGAAATAATAATGGTACGGTAAGTAACACGTGGTCGCAAAATACATCCTTATTTTACTATATGAAAATGTACGATTTATATATAAATATTTCTATTACTGTTTAGTCACCAAAACGCTAAGATAAATATTGAAGTATTACAAGCGAACACTGATTCTGTCTTTTAGCCCTTAATAAAGGTCTACTGATACATGCCTGTTTGAATTGTTGTCAGTGATGAATACATTCGGAAATATTGAAAATGAAACGATTATTGACATTCAAATATTATGCATTCAAACAGGACATCAATTCCATTCATCTCGCGGCGCCGAAGAATCACGAGTTGATGTGCTGCTACAGAATTGACATCGGTTTCAATGGTTTATTTCTTCTGCGAAAGAATACACCATTATCTTCGGCTACACATTACTGATTACTCCGCCGTGATTTGTTTGTTCTGGGCATGTAAACAATGCGCGCCAAACGGCAGAAGACAGTGCTGATCGCACGTTTTGTCATAAAATGTCAATTTTCTTCAGCGAACAAGCTTCATAATCAAACTCTCCAAAGAAACCATGCTTTGTCATTCACTAACCTCTGAAAAAGTTCGAGAATTTTAATCTTGTTCTTTGGAAATGATATTTGTTGGGCAACACAGGCTCCATTCGTCATTTATTGCCTTTCACGGAGCCAATTAAACAGTGCAATATAAAGAACAGCAACACTTGTTCATTACTCTACCATGGACTGTTATACATTAGTTGAGTCACTCCCTATAAAATGGTAAAAGAAAATATTATATTAAACTTTTAGTACAAACACAATATCAGTTTTTTTCGCATTTTTCATATTTGTATATATCCCGCATGTATGAAATAGTCAATTTGTATTTGTAAGAATTTTGCAGAATACATATATCATATAAATGTATAGAAATATGAAAGAGCGTCAGTTTTGGTAAAATTGTCAATTAGCCTTTTGAAGGATGGTATATACCATACGGTCTGGTCTGTTTTAATTACCGTGAGCAGAGTATGTAGATCAGTTCAATATATTTTATCGGGTGTCCATGCATGTAATGACAATTCAATAAACAATCGGTCTCATTAGTACATTATGCTTGTTTGCGACTGAACCATCGCTCCCATTTAGTACCCTTAACGTTGTATTATATTTTCCATTGCCAGAGATGTGGACTGGAATTGGGTTGACGTTTATAACCTCCACGCCTGTGTCTAATCGAACATTGAGGGTCTTCTCTTCATTGGTCGTAAAGCCAACACATTCCAATAAAGCTCCTTTGTAGCTTTAACAAACTTACATTGAGACGGAAATGCCGTCCCTGTTAACATCCTGATCAGGAATTGTATTAGGGAAATAATTATAATAGGATAGTGATGCTAAACCAAATCACAATGTTGGTCTTCATGAAAGCCCATAATGCCGTGTTTATCTCGCTTTTATATGAGCGCTGCCAGGGAGCATTAGTGTAAAGAGGAATTTTAGGTCACAATACACTAAAATATTTCATTAACAAAGTCAATGTAAAAGCAATAACTTAAAAAAAAACATTTAGCGCGTACAGACTCTCAAACCATATCTTTAAGAGCATTCCGAGCCCAATTGATTTATACAAAAAAATAGGTCATGTGATATGTAAGAAAGAATCAAAGTCCACGCGAATCAATGTCCACTGTTTTACAGCAAGTTGAAGGGGTACTGCTGACCTTCCAGGTCTCAGAATGTAGTCTCCAACATTCAAGCAAAACAGTGACATTTTAGTACATAAAAATGGTTTTCCTAACACACGCACACAGAAATATTCAAAAATAAAGCCGTGGCAAGTGCCCATACAGAATATTGTGTCTTCAAATAAATGGTGCTGATTATTTAGAGAGTATGCACTTGCACACCTGAAACATTAAGTATACTGTTACCAGTAACAGACTGGGGACAAGAGACATTGTGGTCTTCACAAGAGGCAGGGATTTCGAACACATTAGGTATATAGAGAACGATAGTACGCGGTGTATTGATTGCCTATAAAATACATTTAAGATAATAAGTTATATCGATGTGTTTTCAGTTTGTATTATTGAACTATCTGCCGGTTTCTATTAAAAAACAACAGCAAAAACACTATCAAATATAACCAATTGAGACAATTTAGTCTTTATATATCTGCTGCATGAATAGTACCATTTTTAAATGTCAGTAAATAGCGTTACTTTGTGAACATATAAATGCTACACATACGTATTGCTGTATGCATGCATACATGTACCCGACGATTTGATTACATAGACTATCACTAACTGGCAGACGTTGTCATAGACATTTATAATTACTGTTATCACTCTGTTCCTTTTAAACCACAACCGTTTCTGCATCTGACCCAATTCCGACTGGAGGAGCGGGAAAACACTCCAACTCTGACAATATTTCACTTTTAAGTATTTTCCATGATCCAATATACCGGCATATGTTATATAATCTTGTTTGCCCTTATCACCAACAGACAATTTTCCTTTTTCCTGCTTTAGTGTTTTATCATCCGCGTTTCTTGGCATTGCTGTATTGGCTCAATATAATCTCATTTCAGTATTAACTTTTCTGTCTGTGTACGTCTGCCGTCGATTACAATGGTACTAGAAATAAAACCTTTCCCGTAGAATCGTCAGTCACAATACAGACTACAGTCCGGTCCGTCACATTACAGGCTACGTTTGAGAGTTCTACATATAATACATTAAATGACAAAACACAAGGTTGAAAATATCATTCTATAATGACTGTAAAACGGATACTATCATTTTGCAATTTGTCATTTGGCATAACAGTCGTTACTTCTTGTAAATCCCATTATAAGCTTATCTGAATTGAAGATCGTACGTGCTTAGTACTACGAGTACGATTTATATTTGAAAAAGATGGCATCCATTTCAGAATTGCTGGTTATAATTTTAGTAAATGATTAATGGGGCTCTATACGCGTCAAAATCATAACTCACTTTAATGTCTAACGAAAGTATATCTGTCAAATTCATATCGTGTTGTTGTAAACGTTTTCGATGGTCGTCTAAATTACCAATTGATTCTTTGATCGACATGGAGTGATTTAACGCAACTTGTCTTCAACGGTTGTTGATACAAAGTCGCTTAATATTCATGAAATGCAAAAGCAAATATCGTTTAGGCAAGTGTTTGAACCGCGTATTCAACTCTCTTCAATTCATCATATAATTCAAACAGTGTGCCCCACAGAGTAAACAGAAAGTCGGAGTTCTAAACATGCATTATGAAGAATTGTACTTGTTATGTCATAAATAAGGTGGTGAGTTTGAGACGGATAATTACAATTTTGATGTTTCCAGACCCCAAGTGAAGAAGTGAAAAGGTTGCGCATAAAGAATATCTCAACGTCCAATATTCCAAATATTTACTTTCTTGGCATAAGACGCACATGTGTGTGATACGGGGATATTTTTCGCCTGTACGCACAGTATTAAACCGTGCACAGTAACATGCAATCCTTATGACTGTTTTTGTTTAATTTGAACTTGAGGCCTTTGCTATCAGTTTACGGGCTGACTAGGTCACGTGCCCGTATTCACCAACCCATTCTTAGACTTAAGAATCAAGAATAGACTATGAACCAATAAACAATGTTCAACTTTTGAAAATATACTGGCTATATATTTTTTTCATAAATAAATTGTTATAAATTTAGAATATTGTACTTAGAGTTATTAAATTTCGTGTCATATAATTGTATTTTATTGTATGGTTTTATTGCATTTGACTTTTAGAACAAACTAGTTTCAATAATATTTTTATTTTTAGACTGAAGTCTAAGAATTGGCAAGTGAATACGGGCCTTAAGGTTCGAAACGGCGTTTACTATTCCCCATGTTATACCGCGCATTTGTTCAATATTGTTACATGTATTAAATAGTTTTGAAAGCTTAATGTAACAAAGCACTACACTTGTTTTATTTAACTGATGTTGATTTTTTTTCACTATGCAGGCCCGTAGTCAGGGTTTTGAAAAGGTGGCTGCGAATTTTCCCATCAACGATTGTTATTGATCAACGAAGTGGCGAAGGGGGTAGGTGCGGGAATGGATGTCTACTTTTTATCTGTTTTTAGAGACTGAAGTTATAGAGCATTTTTTATATGAAATTTCACTTTCATTGACCATACTCAGTGACTGATCGACATGAATATGATATAACATACATGTATTGCCGATTAAAGTTTTTCAATGACCACCTTTTTCGATCAGTCACGGAAATACATTATTTTATACGATGTTTAACCCGACACTAGTATTCGCACACACATGTTGTTTACATATGTAACAACACATTTATAGAATGTAAAATTAACAAAAAGAACGGTATAAAATATCATTATTAATTGGAATCTTGGAATCTTGATAAAATTGGTGTATTTTACCATTCCAAAATACTACAATATATTAATCAAGCAAATTAAATGGAAATATTTTACTTTTCTTTTCAAAACAATTGTTTGTCTGCTACTATGGATATTGCCAGAGTCCTAGCATTGCTCTAAACGTGCTTATAGTGTATTGTACAACAATGACACGCAGTCTATCGAACGCGTTGGTACAGGCAGTAACTTTCAACCACGTACTCACCAACCACGTGGGTCTGACAACATTTGCGTTGGGCACCTCCGAGGACAGCAACGAGAATGACACCAGACAGACAGAAAGTTTATTTAGCCTTATATAACAGTACATCGTCATCATTCTCAAATATACAAATTATTTTCTGTTACTCTGACGAGGCGTTATTACACAAAACTGAAAACTGTATCGGGGCGTGATCACTAAATAGAAAAAACGTTAAAATCGTGCACATTAAAATCTGATATGCTTGAAAAGCTGTATTCGTTTGTCAATTAATAATCAATGACAGAAGTACCGTTATTTGAATAAAAAGTATGTTTACAGCTATTGCCAACTCTATCATTAACAATTCGTAGACATGTGGATCTACATTAATCTAGTAATTTTACTCCATGATTATTTTATGAACACTCTACTGAGGCCCTAACAGAGGCATTATCTGGGTAGTAATCAACATCATCCTTAACAGTATTAATTTTATCATGTACAATATAATCACATTTATTTCCATCTCTAATATTGCGATCGCCAGTAACAAACACTTTACCAAATTCAGAAAAATAAGTCATATCATTTCTAAAATTTCAAATAAATCTAAATTAATTGTATTATAAACTGGAGAATCATTTTCCCATATATAAGTTCCTCTGATATAAAAATCTTCTGAGGTATTAAAAAATGTGTGATCTATTTTTACCCAGATAATTGTGTCATAGTGATTTTTAACAATAACAATTCCATCGGCTAATTCTTCTTTAATATATACAACAATGCCGCCACTATTTCTGCGAGATTTTCTATATTGGACACCTCACAGCTCCAATCTCTATTCGGGTTGCAATTAGGCCAAGGTCAATTAATTGACAGATTTGAAAGAAGACTACAAACAAATAAGTGAACAATATTAATGCTACAGATTGCTACTACATGTATTTGTAACATTTAATACGAATTGTATACGATATTGGTGTTATTTACGACAAATGTCCTCTCATCGTTATATGAAATCAGAGGCGAATCCAGGATTTCTGGTTCGGGGGGGATATTGAAAGATTTGCTGGGGGTCCAGGGGGCTGCTAGGGCCCCCGGTGGGTGCAGGGCAAAGCACTACTAGGGGATCCAGGGGGATGAATTAAGCCCCCTTGTACGCTCCACGATTTAAGTGATTTTGAAGGCTTTGACAACCACTTCTCGATCATGTCACGCCTTATGTACTTTTATTAAAGTACCTTCTTATAATGCCAAAAAAGTGCATAGTTTATACGACAATCGCTAATTGTTTTAACTTTAGACTCTCTGTCGCCCCGGTTTTCAAAGTCTTCTGCATTTTCGCTTGTTTTGGCGTTGGCGCATCCATCTTTGTTGACATAAAATGCAGCGAAAAGAGAATCAACGTGCAAAAAGAGGGATACATCGCACATTGTACACAAAAATGTCACAATATTGTATCAAACTCTAATCGATATCATTATTATAAAATATCAACCAATGTGTAACGTTCGAAATCCATACTGAGTTTAAAACATCTCTTCAGTCATATTGATCATGGCTTTAAAGCGCGATAGCTTTACATGGCATGCGAGTGTAAACTGTGACATGTCTTTAAAGCGCTATAGCTTTACATGGCATGCGAATGTAAACTGTGACATTTGTCACTTGAATATATATTCTCGTCGATACAAAACTTCTGAAATAGATCATTGCTTTACAATTCATGTAATTATGGTTTAGCTGCAAATAGTGTAACATGACACTATTATACAGTCCTTGTAGTCCGTCGGTTTTTACTCTGGTGTTTTTATTACTGAAGAATTTTATAATTGCAATAGACAGGGGGTAGATCGTACGCAAGTAACTGTGGTGGCGTAAGTGAGAAAAATATTAAATATTGTTCAAAATGGCGATCAACGGCTGATATTTCGATTTTTTCTCCTGAACTTTTGACAGGTTTGTACAGTTACCATACTTATTCCACATTTTCTTTACGCGCAAGATGTGATACTGATAGCCATTTAACCTCGGTATAAATCCTGTAGCTGCATTATCAATATGAAAAAAGTTATTGACGACTTAATACGCAAGTGCCTGGTTGTTTACGATTGACACGGCTCATTGTATGTGTATTTTTAGGTCATATATAAGGTTTTCTCGGCAGATTTCATTGAAAGGTGGACTCAAGAACCATCATAGTGTCCCTTGCCTGAACACCATGCAGGATGCTTCCAAAAGGCAATCGCACTATATGCATCAAAATTCGAAAATTAACCCCCATTTTCATAACTGTTGAGCACAGTAACCCCACTTTCCGTTACTGTTGTTTATGCAACCAGCACATTTGGTATGTGTACATGAGCGCGGGCTAGTCCTGAAATAAGGACAATGTTTTGTCAGTATATTTGGAATACTTAGATTGGCTATACAAAAGCCCTTAATCATTGTATTGCTCAAGGGGCAGAATGAAAAATAGATATAAATTATATATCTTGAAACATATGCAAGGCATTAATGTATTTACATAAAGATGTGTTTGTGCATTTACCATCCCATTACTCAAAACTTAGCTTTCTGCGTTTAAAGATACCATCGTTAAAATTATAGATGACCACTTATGAAAAAAAGTCAAATGTTCCAGGGAAATGCAACTGTATTTATTTGGTTCATATAAAGACAATTCTATTGTACAGGAATATACACTTTGTTCTTATTATAAGCAATTCATTTTTAAATACAAATGTACTGTATAATACTGTTTTGCCGTTTTGCGCAAATATCGTTAAAACGTGCCTGTTAATTACTTACCTGCATTCCGTAGTTCACTTTTAGCTTAAATTATTCAAATTCCACTTTCTCATAGACTAGTAGTTACACATAAAAATAAGTTTAAATTTACCTCAAAGTTTATCTATTATATTACTATAAACATGAATACATAATTGATAAAATCTTGACTGGGAAAAAAAATGCATATCGTCACTGTTTCTGAATTCGTTTTTAAATTTCTTTTTAGAATATTATCTGATTTCTTTTTTGTAAC
>VMBQ01001102.1:93717-107857 GCA_007657795.1 Dreissena rostriformis | reverse complement strand
TGACAAAAGTTAAGGTGATCATCCCAAATATGCAGAGAAAGATTATATTCTCAAATACTTAAGTTGTTTACGGGGGTGACCACATTTTACTCGTTTGTTCACTTACTTTACTCCATTAATTGCCTATGCCCACGGAACAGAGAATCCCATACGAATACATTTTTATGGACGGTAATTGTGTACGTGACCGGAACCTACCCGGCATGTGCGGTCTCCATTCTCCATCAGACACGATGTGTGTGCTCGCCAGAACATATATTTGATACCAGTGGTCACGTATACGCAGGCAAAGCCATCTTTCGCAGTGTGAGCATTGGTGTGATTCAACTATTGCTGCACATCGAGGAGTGTTGCGAAGATCACAGTTCACAGCCTGATTGTTGCGGATTCAAACGTTTTTGCAGTGCACTGATGTTTGGTGTTTGTATTTGCATGTGTGCATATGAATTAAACTGTATGATGTGTGTTTGAAATTATAACATTTAATACGACGCTTCAGTATCATAATGCAAATAAAAGCCTTCTTACAGAACACTAGTTACTTGACTGAACATGTTTTTGCACATTTCTCCACAAAATGTTGTTATAACTCAAATATTGAAATAAGTGTACACCAAATACATAACTGAGTACATTAGGGTTAAGTGGTTGCATATGCATGCATTATGTGACATGCCTCGTTGTTTTAAAGGAATAGGACGCGAGCTATCGATTAAGGGGGGAAAACTCAAACATATTGTTTAAAAGTCTGTTCTACATTTATTCGGATGGACAAAAAAAGCTCGAAATATTGCTCGGTTATCGACGGACTGTGAGTACACGGCTGGACAAATTTCTTTGAAGTATTTTTTTTTGAAAGGTTGTCCAATTGTCCATAAGAGGACCAAGGGATGCTTTGGATTAAAGCTATTTTTGACATTTTTGCGGCCCGCGAAGACAAGTCTATGATAAATTCTTGTTAATGACCTTGTATATATTCTAATATCAGAGGGTGGGGAATATTTTTCATGGCTCTTTGTCAATTTTTCTCTTATTAAACATGATTTTATATATTTATTTGAATATATTGTGCTCCTGGGCCCATATACTATCCAGGGTACGTTACTTCTACCTGTGATTTTACTCATTTGTGCACGTCTGCATTCTTTTTTCATGTATTTATTCAATCATTGGTTAACTCGTTCGTTTGTTCGTTCATCAGTCTTGATTTTGAAAAATTACTTGATATAAAACCGTCTTATCTATAATAAAAAAAACGTGTAACTGGTGACGTAATCTTGTAACCACTTCTGCAATCATGGAAACGTAGACGGAACAGGTAGAAGCCAAAAGATATGCACTTGCGCGGTAAATAAATAACAGTTTATGCTAAATAAATAATAATATGAAGAAATATGTTTATTCAATATTTTAAAATTGACACCAAGGAAAGAGACCAATGATGGGATTGTATTAAACAATTTACAAACATGTTCCCGTTGTGACACTGTACAAAGTTTCAAAATACTATTCGTTAAAAACATGCCTTTAATGTTGCACTTTTACTTATAAGGCAAAATATGTTTACATAAATGTTTCTTCTTTGACTCCGTAACAAAATCTGAAAAAATAGCATTCTGATCTTTTAACAATAAATTGCATGCGAGCCAGTGTACGATTCAAACCACTAACATTTGACATAATCGTGACCCATTTTGACCGCTATTCGCTTTTAAATGGGTTTCAACTGAAGTCGTCACATACAACGTGTCATCGATGGGATAGCTGATGCCCGGTGAGATTTTGTCTTAGTCTGAAAACAGACAGGTAAGTTTCAGTCGAACAAAGTTTACGCGCCTGATTTTCATGATGTATTTACTTCATGTATGCAGACAAGAGTTAGGTACAACCACAGTTTTAATTGTGTAATTTGAATTCCACGATAAACGTCAAAACATTTGGCAAGCGATTGGTGAAATAAAACTACGGGCAGCCATATGCAGATAAATTCAACCATACGTTACCATTTATGTTTTGGCAAATCAGTGTGTTTTACACTTTTTGTGCTATGTTAACCTATCAACAAATGTTCCCTATTGTGCATTAGCTTAAACATATGGATGTAGTTTTAAAGCATTTTAGACAGTTTTTATGAACGAACAACATCGTAAAGAGTCTTCTGACATCACACATCTGACATCACAGATTGAAGTTTGAAAATGGACATTATTATACTATAAGTGGCCTGAAATCTGACAACGAACGTCTGATGAAAAATAATGTGGTTTAAAAACAACAAGTAAATTCAATGCAACAAGTTGGTCAGATTGAACATCAATCACGACGCAATGACCGTAGATTCAATGGTTTATCTGGTCGAATTAATCAGTATTGGCACATTAAACAAAAACAAAAACTTTATTTTATGAAAACTAAATATGGTGTCGGCGATCAAGCGGACAGCAATGACATAGACCGCGGACACAGAGTCAAGTCCTTGTAAAATTATAGCTTGTTTCCCGTGGTTAAAGGACTGTGACCATATTTTAACCTAAGCTAAATCCGTTCTTAAATTAAAATCACCATTCTCAGTTCAGAGGGATTTTACCGCAAGGGTTAAGCAACATCTCTTAAAGCTTTGTGAACACATGATTACTGACAGGAATAGCGGCAAATACGGATCTGTGCACTTTGACAAGCTGTACATAAACCGTTACACATATGAATTCAACGATGAAACGCTGTCTGTCGAACGCACCGGTACGCGCAGAAACTTTCAACCATGATCCCAACAACCACGTGGGTATGACAAGAACAAAGATGTCAGCCATTGATTGGCTGTACGCCAGAAATGATCCGTACATTGTAATTTCGAAGGTGAGCATCATTGATATTTCGTTACCGATAATCACGGAAACACCTATCGAACGTTCGGATTTGCATCGGATTACTGAACAGTGTTAATGCGGTATATTGCCACTATGTGTAACCTATTATACGAACTGTATACGATGAGGATGTTATTGAAGTCAAACCTCTCATCATTTACCGAGAAATTGCTATTACTTAAATCTCTTGATGAATGCGGGCATCGAAAATTCGATATTTATTATTTACATATGGTTTTGGGTATGTTTGGATTAGCCAGGATGTTGGACCTAAGAGCATATTTCAATCGACTTTTTAACAGCGTATTACTGACTTTTGTACACACAAATTTGCACAATCATGTATCAAAATCAATTCGATATCATTATTAAAAACATTCTAAAAGTTACTTAATGAAGAAAAATATATACCGGTAACACCACGAAACTGTCAAAATTTCGATCGTAAACCCACACGTTATCAATCGAATAAGGCATGCATAATAATAAACTAAAAGAAAAAAGAATATGCTACCTGTGTTCAACCAATGAAAATGGTTTTTTGGACTGTGAACATCATGTTTTTTAATATAATTGGTTCCAAAATAAGTATCATGTTACATATATCTTCTCATACATAGTTTAAATTCTCCAAATCCAAACTGACTGTTAAAAAAACTATGCAGTCTTATTGAACATGTCTTTTAAACAGTATACCTCTGCACGGCATGTGGTTGTAAACTGTGAAATGTATCACTTCTATACACAATCACTGAAATAAATAATTGCTTTTTAATTCATGTAATTGTGGTTTAGCTGCAAATAGTGTAACCTGACACTATAACACAGTCCTTGAAGTCTGTCTGGGTTTTTACTCAAGCGTTTTTATAACTGAATAATTTTATGACTGGCAAAATAGAACTCTTTGAGTAGCATGTACAGTTTTGTGTATTTTCTTTTTTTAAAGTTGAATCATACATGAATGTTACACAACTATCATATATCATACTATTCATACATTGACCTGTAATTTCTTCTGGAGTTGTTTGGTTATGAATGAAAATAAACTTGTCACTAAACTTGTAACTAACTGTAAAGGGAAGTTTAAATGATTGTTTCGAAGTTTTGCAATAAACAGGATATACTTCGTCAAAAAGTTGTGTGTTTACTTGTTTTATTAGAATGTCTTGTGGACGGTGTATCGCTGTTGGGCTTTTACTCGTGGATATAGTTTATGGACTGTTTAAGATATATGAACTGACTTCGAATTACAAAATTAACCTTGATCGTTCCAAATGTACAGTGAAAGATGACTCTTCTGAAATACTGAGGTATTTTTGGTTATCCACAACAGTTGATTATTCTAACATCCTTATGTTGTTTACGTGGTTGACCACAATGTACTCGATGGTTCACTTAGTTGTTCAATTAGATAATTCTATCAATTTCCTATGCCTGCGGCACAGAGATTTCCATACGTACATATTTACATGGACAGTAATGGTGTACATGACAGGAACCTACCCGGCTTGTGCATTCTCCATTCTCCATCAGATACGGTGTGTGTGCTCGCCAGCATGTACCTGTGATACCAGTGGCCACGTGTACGTCGTCAAAGCCATCTTTCGCGTCGTGAGTGTCGTTGTGATCCAAGTGCATTTGCACTTCAGGGTGTATTACGACGGAAATCCCAGTTCACAGCCTGATAAATGCGGATTCAAACGTGCTTGCAGTGCGCTGATGTTTGGTGTTTGTGTGTGCCTGTGTGTATATGAGTTATACTGGTTAAACTGTAAGAAGTGTGTTTGTTAAGATCACATTTAATACAACGCTTCAGTATTATAATGTAAACAGATGCCTTATTAGAGCAAACAGTACATACAAAGATTAACTGTCTTATTTTTATGATAATACCCTAATGACATATTAGTTCTTCATCTACAGCTTAAATATGAACTGTGAATTTAACGTTTGCAACGCCCGATAGCTATTTTCTTTCATAAATATTTAATTCAGTGTTTAATTTTATCATCGATTTTATAAGAAAGCAATTACTTGCACTTGAATATAGTGCAGAGTACGATTTGTTTAGAATTGTTGTTAATAAAAAACTAATAATGTTGAAGGAAAATAGTATTACAACTTTATTCAACACAAGTCTTATATGTGTGTAATATATGCTTCTTATTGGAACCAGTTATCATAGATGCGAAACAAACCGATGTCTTGTCCCGAATTGAAGTATTGACAAATCATTGTCTTAATTTGTCAATTATCTGATGGTTCCTTACGATTATAAATAATTAAAAAAATGTATAAGCACATGATTAGGGAAAACGAATATGAAATGAACTTAGTTATTAATTAATACTAATAAAAGTTATTGAGTCTAATTACAACATTTAATTGTTGGCATATCCTCATGTTTTCAATGTGTATATCAACAGGTTTGTACGAATGCATTCTTTATCTATCCGAGGTGTGTATCGTTTACAAACGTCATTTTAGTTGCAAGTTATGCGGACGAATATCGAAGAAGACGGACCGGATTCCAAGCATAAAAACGACTTGATGCCAGAAAACCGATCTGTTGGTGATCAAACGTAACGGCATGACGTCAAACATTGGGCTAGCTCATTTGTGTCCAAAGGCATTGATCATTAGCTTCATCCACACATTTTTAAAGAACTATCAATTTAAATTCGCTGACATTTCTTACAAACCACACTATTGTCTCTGTTTAATTTGGTGCACGATTTCTCAGTTTGTTCTTACCAAGAAGAACGCGGTAACAGTTAAATGAAATTTGAACGTGGAATGTTTGTTGCAAATAGCGTCGTTTACAAACAATTATGGATATGTTAAATTAATGTAGCATCAATTTGACTTAAACCGTCGAACACCACAAACTATAATTCCAATTCAAATTAACACTTTTCGAACGTAAATAGTATTTACTTAATGTTTTGATATTGATAAAGACAAGAGCATACTTTAACTTCGACAACATATTTTAGACATACATAACACGAGATAGTAAAATACACGCCCAATGTGTACTTTTTTCAAACGTTTAATGACATTCAAATAAGTTGCAATAGGTTAAACATATAGCTGACAATGTTGTATCGGTCGACTTAAAACGATATGCATTTGGATTGACATATATACTTGTGCATATTGAAACTATGTAAATTTCAAAACAAGTGAGCTTAAATAGTGTGATAACATAAATTTAAATTAAAAACCAGTAAAACAACTCACTTCAAAACTTAAGTGTGGAGTTTGTGCTAGGATATAATCTATTGAAACAACAAACAAATACATAAACAATTTACTTGTATTATTTCAATATATGATTTCTACCAATCTCAAAGATAGTTGTGTTTAATTTAAGTGATAAATGACTATAAAGGTAATTTAATATAAACTGGTATTCCAATGAATATAAATGTATACATATATATAGAAAAATACATTTAAGACGGCAACAATAGCTTGGAAACCCACCTTCTTGTGTCACCTTTATTCATGGCCAATAAACGCAGAGACTAAGTCTAACTGTATTTGGCAATTGAACAATATTAAGAAAAAAAATACAAAAGAAGGTCATATGCACATAGAATTGTATGTGTTATCATAATAATTCACCACAGAATGGCTATATCTGAATGTTTACTGCTTCATACTAACGATAAATCACACTGTACAGTTCGCAGTGTTTTAACAATTGTTTCTTACAGAGTAATATTTTGTAATCAATATGACTCAACTTGATACAAAATCTATTCATGTTTGCAAATAATGATTTTACTGACTGGAATAATACACACAATCATTATTATACAGTAAGTACATAACCCGGCGATATCAACGAACATCGGCAAGAATTGGGTACATGGAAACACAAATACATATTCAAACGTTTAATTCAGACAAAAGTTATCTCAATACATTTTATTATTATTAAATTACCATCTAAAATATACGAAATAATGAAGCAGTTGTTGATTTACACTTCCAAAATTTAGCAACTTTGAAATGCATCAGATTTCTATCCGCATGTTATTCTCCACCAAAAAGTATTATAACTAACCATTGATAATTAAAAACAAAAAAACTTTACATCTGGTTGTAGGTGCATTGTAATAAGTTTTATCTTGTTTATTACGTCTATAAAAACGTAAGTAAACGACATACTTTCAGAAAAACAAAACAACCTTATTCTGGCATACACACGTAACAAAATAGTCAAGACAGGGACTCGTAAAAATGTTTGCAATTGGCCCTAAATATCTATTAAATAAATGGTCGTTAAAAAAATCCGACAGATTAAACAGGTACATTAAAATAAAACTAAATACACAAATTAACTTGTAATACAATAGGTATAATACATGTCAAAACCGAAAACAACTAAATACCCTAAAAATAGAAACACGCTTGTAACATTAGCAGATCGTGGTGATGCAACATAGTCGTCTGTAAATTCACAACAGTCCGAGAACCACATCAGCAGTCCTACTACTTCAGCAATATGCAGGATGACTTGAACGGTCGCCACGCTTGCTCCCCTAAACAGCGCCTTAAAGGTGTCAAGGGTTTTATCATTCAATCGACAAAAAATCCTCCTGAGCAGATGCAGTTAGATCGGAACAGTATTGACACAATCCCGGACTGGTAGGCTACAAAAACGTATACAAAAATGTTAAAGCCGCATATTTTGTTGTAAAGATTTTTTCGAATAACGTTTGAGTGGCAAACGATAAGAAAAATGTGTAATACAGCAACGATTGTGACTATGATTGCACTTGCTAACACACTTGCTGCAAAAATGTCGATGTTGGAACACGAGTTCGACGAAGAAGAGACGTTGCGTGTCTCAAGTTCTTCGATTTGTGGTTTAATTTCAAGAAACACTCTTATCCAAACGAGAGAAATATCTATCGAAATAAGAAAAAAAGCAACACATTTCCAACAAAAAGCCATGTCGAAGTTTTATTTAGACTCAACAGTTTACCTACATGTCTAAACACTTTTATTCCAAAGCTAATACCTGTTTTAGAGTACTGCCTTTTTATACTCGAAATAACGTTTGATTAATATAGTATGTCTTCATAGTGTAAAAACCCAGTGATTTCTAAAAATAGTTTCATGACGTTCAGGTCATTGGTACATATTTTATAAGATATCTGATATTTGTCAAGGTTTCACACAATAGGCAAAATTGACATTCTAACATGCATGTTATTAAAATGACAGCAGGTCTGTCTATCTTTTGAAAATGAATCGGTTACCTGTCGTCTATTGTTATACATGGGAGATAAGAAAAATCAATTTTAAATTACAATAACAATTGTAATTGAGATCGACCATTTTATACGTGTCTTTTTTGTTAAGAAGTATTAAGTTTTAAGACAATCTAAAAATAAATAAAAATCGTTATCATATCGTCTTACGATTGGTTGTCCTAAAGCAAAGTGGTGAACGTAATTGACGCATCACCAGTGTAAAAACCTAGCTTTTGATCTAGTGGTTGACTTTTTTATATATTTTTTTTACATTTATTGATCATTTGCTAATTGTTCGTTTAGTGTACTCTTTTAATGTTTTTCCAATACATGTAGGGACTGGGTTTTTACAGAAAAGAGAACACGCCACGAGTAAAAAGTTAGTGAATGGAAATGTTGTCCGAATGTGGTCAAGTGCATTTTTCGGTTGGTGGAAAAACACCAAACTTTCATATAAACTCGTTTCATCGAAGCTATATTTGGTTTCAATTTGTCAAAGAAGAAAGTGTTCAAATACTTGCAAATTTTGATTGAAAAACGCAGTATCAGTGTCCATTACTATGGTTTGAGGCTTTTTAAATGCGTTCGTGGCATATTTAGAAGAATTAATGCACCAATATATTGTACAACACCAGAATCCGTAATGGCTGACTATCGATATCGTTTATTTATTGGATGTACCATCCAGTTGTGTTGCATGCGATAAACACGTTTCTACGCATTGTGTTACATCGCTCACGGGCTATCATGGACCGCATCCAACGAGAGATAAAAACAGATACATTAAATGATGTCAAATAAGTATGATGATGTGAGCTTAAATTATCGGTAGTTATGAATACCAAGAAGCTTGAAAAACACAAATTTGCAATACAAAATATTAAGTGTCCAAAGTTTGAGTACAACGGGAAAATGGCATATTCTTAAAGCATATTATTTTAATAGAATACATGGTACATGAAACGACCGACGACTAGAACGACTGAAAATCACACAAACATAATTAGTTAATTTCAAACTTATTATGAACTTGCAATTGAATTTCACCTTCTTACATATTTATGAGGTAAAACAACAGAGTTTGTTGAAGCAGTTTCGATAAAATTAACTTTCAAATTGAAAACAAAAACTCAAGTGTTTCAAACCAGTATAAAATTTACTTACGTGTGCATTAAAGTCGACTTCAATCCTCTATGAACATCAAAAGGACTTAAAATTTCATACGTTTGTAAATATTCTTCATTTTTGGTTCGTGTTCGCAGCGTATTAAACACATACAAATGCACATACTATGGACTCTTTTTGTAAAATTGAATGTATTTATACACAGACAATAGCTCTTTTGAAAATCTTAGACAGTCTGTGTCAACCTCAATTGTACAAACTTTTCTTTTAAATAACATATGTGCGTTTTTCTGTAAACAGTGGCTTCATGCAACGGAATAATGTGGCAATCGACATTTCATAGTCATACCTTAAATATTTTCCAATGAAGCACTCACGTGAATGAAAATATACTGTCTATTGACCAAAATGCAAAAAAGTCTGCCATCTTTACAACATAGACATCGATATCTCGCTTCAACCAAACGGATTCATCGTGTACGTTCATCCCCTTGAAAATGCTCGCTTCAAAATTGTGTTTATATACCATTTTGACAAACGTATATATTTGACGCTGGTAATAATTTAACTGGGGTTTAAGAAATCTATATGAATTTGTCTTGATGTCCATGTATCACATATAGCGAGGGAAAAATACATCTTTATTAAAAAAAGACATGTTGCACATTTTTAAGTAGTTTTTTTCTCAAAACGAATCTTTCTGAAAACTTTACTATGCTCGATAACAACGAATTTCAAAGCTCAATAATTAAAGGGATAATAGATCATTGTTTATAACTGCAGTACATGAATATGTAATAATAAGGTGGGATTGACTAATTATGTTCATATAATACGGAGCTTAATTGTTGATAATACAAATACCATGAATACATTATATTTTATGCTGTAAACTTTTAACACCAAATACTGTTAGAACCTTCTCATTCATAGAGTGCAATAAGTTCCACATTTGACGGTATCTTACGAACGATGAGTTCGGAGAAAAATAAACTATATTAATGTAATAGTTTTGCGTACGATTTATTCTTAATTTAGCAATGACCATTACATGAACCGTGATTAAAGTTTGTAAAACATCATATATATATATATATATATTTTTTTTTATTTCCATATGCTTTTCTTTAGACAAATCATTACGTTACTTATTTGGTTACTATATGGCAAGATAATGCATGTCTAAATATTAATATGATACATACATGTCGCTAAATGTCGTTTGAATAATTAAATAAGTAAATGTTTTATTTACTTCACTGATATTGGTTAAATTTAGTTTTTTTTTATGGGATACCTTGACGGAAACAACATAGGAAAAGCTCAACATTAAGGTTTTAAAAAGGGAAGGAAAACACGTAAAACGGTCTATCATCATTCTAACATTGACATTAATATGGTGTTGTTGTTTTTTCTCCACAAAACTCGTGGAAATATAATATCTTGTTCTTAACCCAGACTCATATAACTTGTTGTTTATAGTATATAAATAATACAAACATATGCTTGTAATAAATAATATTTTTTAACCAAGTTGTATTATGCCTCCTTTCATTTACCAATGCGAAGCAATTTGATCGAGTGTGTTCTGAGCAGCTATGTTTGTTTTCGGTTCGTTAATTGTAATTCCTGCCTGTGTCTTACACAATATGTCGCAAGAAAAGAATTCTGGGATTAGCTTAGCCGACTAGATGGATTATGCAGCCATACTCCTGTAATGTAAGGGACTGAATTGACGTGTTAAACTACGGAGCATAAGGGATATTTAAGAACATCTCTTGTGTATACCAACTGGAATCCATCACAAGAACATGCTAACCTTTTACACTCGAAATTAAAATAATTATCACAACAATGCAAAGTCGCTGTAATGTTTGTTTCAAGTTATTAACGATATTTCTGGTTTTGCTGGATATAGCCGTGGGATGGATTAAATATTTCGAGTTTGTGCACGAGCTTACGCTAGAAGACACCATTCGAGAAACGTGCTCCATTTCGAATCTCTACATGCAGTTGTACACATGTTTTGAAATCCTCGGAACTTTGTTTGCCGTTGTAGAAATCTATTATATAGGTCATGACATTGTCAAAGATAACCGAATGCACGACGAATGCTTTGGGCGAGCATTTTTCCTTGTGCTGCTAATTTACATCGTGTATGTCTTCCCCTCGGGAGTGTTGGAGATTGTTTACCAAAGTTCGTGTGTCTGTTCGGGTAGGTTTTCTCTACGTGCTTGGAGTATGGATACCAGAGATGTTGCCAAAAGTCTACTGGGAGGAGCAAGCGTCATCTGCCTGCAGGTGGTGTTGCACTTCACAGAGATATACTCGAAATTGCGTAAAGTGTGCCACGTGTTGGGGACTTTTGTCTCGTGCTGCCAGTATCTTCCCGATGACATCAATGGTGGAAAAGTTCACGAGGACTGTAAATGTAGTGAACATCTCATGAAGTGTTTCGTTATAAGCTGTATGCTAGCCTTTGGCTATATTGTAATCACTGTATTTGAAATTGGCTTCATATTTTGTGAACCGATGTTCTAATTATCGAAAGGTGCAATGCTTTGTTTTTTTTTAATAACAATTTTTGATTATTTGAAATTAACACTTCGCGTAAACGTTTATTGTCAACTGGATAGCACACCTAATGTTTTATGTAACACAAATGTACAATACAATGTGGTAAAGTGTACGACTGATTTTTTGCATTGGGTAAATTTCATTCGAATACCGTTATGAATGCAGAATAATATACTATTTTAATAAAGTATTTATATTTGTTCATGGCTAATATTATGCACACTTTAAGCACCATTCATGGCGACATTGCAGTTACAATTAAGGTTAATCTTCACGACATTCAATAAAAGACTTTCACACACTATTGCAAAAGAAGACCATCATACAATCCACAAACAGATCACCAAAATTCTGGATGGATATACGGTGAGTCAACTGCCATGTTTATTGCCATATGTTTTACATTCAAAGCAGAAGTATATAATGGATTGATTAACTTGGCGAGCAGCAACTACAAAGATACGTTTACCTGTTTAACCACAGGTTATCTCTCTTTGAGCAGTGTCGCAGGTGAAAAAAAGAGAAAATGATAATACAACCGATTCCACGTTAAAAATGTGTCCTCAATTGCTCTTTGACATTTACATAGGGAAAAAGTCATATTTCATATTTTAAACTTTATATTTCATGAATATGTTGTTCTTCCGGCAAACATTAATGTGCATAACCATAAAATTAGTATTTGTAACACACATGTAATCACATACCCAATTATTTCTGCGGTATGTCATGAACACACAAAAACTATAAACATTAGCAGGTCTATCCATAAAGTTATATTATAAATAAATGCAAGTTAAAACAATGCCATGAATGCAGTTTTCACAAAAACAATACAACTAAATGTAATAATGAATATTATTACTCATTGCAGAATGGTGTATTTTAATTCGCATAATCAAAGTACTATTTTAAATGACTAAACTCCAATTCCGTGAGCGCTTGTCGATCAAAACGCAACCATGCCCTTTGAGCTCGCATCCCGGCTTCCTTTTGAAAGTCTTCACTCAATGGTGAAATTATATTTACAAACTTACTCCAAAAATTAATCTATATGTGAAATGTTGTTGCGTTCAATTGCGAATTATTTGTAATTGTGCCTTTTGTCAACTTCCCTAGTAGATGTCAGCCAATCCATTAATGAATAGATGTAAAGCATCTTTGCTTAAAATCAAATTTACAAAAGAATTATCGTAAACATTCTCGACACAATTTAATCCATATTACTTTGGTTTCATCTGGGTTATGATCAGAATTGTTTTCTAAGAGTGTTCAAAGAATCTTGGGTCCGATATATTTTCTTAGTGGCCATCATGCCTTGTTTTAGGGCAATTCTTATTTCAATGCCGTTTTTTCTTAAAATAAAAAAAAACGCCTAACATTTCTTGGTTATTGATAAAGCGTTACATATATCATTGATAAACCTATTATAAATTCTACTTACGTATTTCATTTTAATTGTAAAAACTTTACAAATAATAAACTACATGAAGCTTCTGCTCTAATATTATGTGTGTGTATGCTTTCAATAGTATGGTATGGTATAATTTAAAAAAATAAAAATAAAACTTATTACATGGTATTCATAATTGTTTAAAAACCTAAACTTGATGAAGATAATTGTAGCGCTGTTTAAACAACTAAATATATTCATTTAAAACGTCAGAAATTTATTTGGGATCATCATGTTAGTTCATAGACCAATGCCCATAAGTCTTAGAAGCAATTTAGCAGAATAATGCCTATGATGGTGCTTTTGTACTAAGGAAATTCAATTCAGCGTTTGCGTAAAACAACACCTATCTCTAGCAAACATGCAGACAAAGCATGGGGTTGCAATTGGTCGCCAGTTATTTTGTTTGTAGATAGCTTACATGTAGACCTTGCTTCATTCTTAAACTGAAATCAAATTCAACTCAATTAATTGATAATAACTGAAAATCTAGTTTGTGGGAATGGTAATCTTTCTTGTTTTAATTCATAATTTATAATCTTGAAGTTTGCATATACTAAAGAATACTAAAGAAATTCGATTTAAAGTTTGTCTCTGTGGCAAGGTGACTAACAGAAAGGTATATTCTGTCAAAGCGGGATAAAAATCGAGCGCTCTGTATTCGGAAAGCTATTGTTATCATAATTGTACTACCACCACCACCACCACCACCAACACCACCACCACCACCACCACCACCACCACAACCACCACCACCACCACCACCACCACAGTGACAAAAAATGTATTCACACAATGGCTGCCACTACAACTGACAGCCCATATGGGGGGCATGCATGTTTTACAAA
>VMBQ01001102.1:3950-91864 GCA_007657795.1 Dreissena rostriformis | reverse complement strand
ACTACTGCTACTTCTACTACTACTACTACTACACCGAATCAATTTAAAAGACTTAAACCGCTATACATGATTTTTATATCGATATTATATTTACTTGAACAGCTTTTATCTGCTTAACAAAACCAACCAATTGTATTGCACTGACCGTAAATCTCCGCTTGTTCACCGGAAAAGAGACGTTTCTGTAATTGTCCTAATGCTTTCTTCAACGTCATTTCACGCTTATATTGCTGTTTTCATTTAAGCATCATCCAGCTTTTCTCATTTCTAAGTTCCATAGCAGCGCCTTCCATGCGCATACAATGCGATAATGCCGCCATTCTCTCGGTTGTCAATAGAGTAAATGCATCCAATTTCTGCGTTTGTTCCGTAAATATCCCGCATTTACCCGATTGTGTCCGTCTTTGTTAGCTCCAATTGACGACACAGATGATTTGATTGTTTAGAGTTTTCTGTTGGGAACGTTGTGTTGACAAAAATCATGTTACAGGAACCATTGTGAAGAAAGCACCAAGCACGCAGACTGCAGACTGTTGACTAAACACACGGATCGGATGGTTGAGAATAAACGCCCATTGTAGTTATATACGTTTCATAAATATACTGAAAAAAGAAAAGAAAATCGACCCTGCAATATCGAAACGTAATGAACCGATGCTTAAAACACTTTTTGATACAACAATTTATGGTTTCATAAATTAAATTTAGTTGTTGCTGTATGCATGTATTGATTTACGCGTATGTACGTTTCTTTGCATAGTTTTGGACAGTGATTTTAAATTCACTTGAAGATGGTCCCAGTTTAATTTGTTATTTTATCAAGTTACTTGGAGATTTTTCCAGTTCTATTGGTCATTTAAGCAATCATGATATGCTTAGAACAAACCTTGAGTCCCATCGTGTACGTTTGAAAAACAAAATGTACCGAAGATAACGATACAAAAGTGAACCCAGTGGACTGTATTTTCTTATACTGTGCTAACAATTGATCGCAAAAATAAAGTGGTAAAAATTATGTATTGTCCACTAAACAGTTAAGTTTTACATTTGTGTTATAGTTAGAATTATTATACGCGCAATCAACCAGAGTCGAAGCACAATTAAACATAAGTGACGGCATGTCCTGTGATCTATTGCTCAGTTACACGGTAATCGCTGGTCTGCATAACTAACAATTTAATTTACAGCACAACAGTTGAAGTCTGTACTAAGAGCAGATGATATCAACTATTACCATTGCATACTCGTTATACAATGTATGTACAAACGTTATTTGCCAAAGTTTTTTACCTTAAAGCGTTATTAGCCATATTTTGAATAAAGCAATTGTTTGCTTCACCAGAGCGTTAAATGAATGAAAAAACTTGCAAAGGCGGTATCTGATTTGATTCGTTTTATGGGTGCCTTTGTGAAACGTTAATGGTGTTTAATTATTCAAATAACTTTTACAGCATCTTCCTTTGAAGGACTGACAAAACATTTATGATCGTTACATGTCCCTTGTTCATATATTGTTTTATTGATTTCTTATTTATTGCTTGAATGCTATTTTCATGTCGATAATTACGACAGTTAACGTTGACGATTGCTCTTTGTAGGTTTGCTTATTTGCATTCAAGAGTTTATGACATGGAAACAAATGTGTACAATATAATGTAAAGGATTGTAAAACACTGCACAAGTATATCGAAACTGCCTTGTGATTTTAAATACCGTATGTGTTTCTTTTATATGTTGATTGTACGTGGTTCTACTGACGACTAGAAACTGTATAAATTATGATCCAAACTGTCTTTGTTGCAATATACATCTGGTACGGATGGTAGAGTTCTCAATCTGTTTAATGGATGATGTCAATGCGTTTCCTTTATCATTGGCAAGCTGATTAAAAGCCAATTAAGATTTTATGGTGAGAGTAAAATGTTTTATTTGTTATCGACTGGCATATAATATGATTGTGAAAATAATGTATAGTATAAATACTTACTTTATTTTCAATCATGATAAATGTCATTAAAAAATATAGTACAGTGAAATACAACTCCAGTGACCTCTTGAATAAATGCACACGTACGCCAAATGACCACAGTGTGTAAATAAGCACAAAATGGTATTTTGCCTAAACTAAGTGTTGATGTAAAAATTGCTCTGTAGTTAATCGTTGAATAATAAAACAGCATTAAAAAATAAACATTAATTGAACATGTATTAGATTTGATGACAAAATGTGCACCATGTATGCATTATTGTTTGGACAAAGACATATATCGGTGTATTATTAAACCATAAATGTTCAAAAGTATAGAAAGAAATGTATTGTTAAATAGGTATAATATGTGTATAATAACTACCATTATGACAACATTGACATTGCTTATTTAATATTTAAAAAAAAAAGCAGTTTGAAGAGTAATACTAATCGGTGAGTCTCGTTCACTTGACACATGGTGACACACTTCATACAATGTATTTTTGCCATACAGTTACTGGGGATAAGTATACAACCAACAACACAAGAGGCTGAACAACACCTCGTTTATCTTTCCAACTCTTTACTTTAACATATGCGTGTCGTTGCTCTATGAAATCGCCCATTTGAGAAAATAACCGTGGACTATCCATGTAAGTATTGCCGTCTGTACCGAACAACATCGCTGAAACTGGCGGTTCAGGTTTCAAAATGTTCATCTCAGATTTCCTTTTTCATTTGGACAGAGGAGCGAGATTGAAAGTTTATCTCCTTAAACGCACTTTTCAGATAACAAGTTAACAAAGGCCTGAAGATCCCCGGGTCACATTCCCCATGGTTGCTATTGTTCGTGAAATACTGCGCCCTTCCTCTCTACGACCATTTGCAGATGGTGAACAAAAGTTTCGATGGTCTTCGTATTACAAAGAATACAATAGAAATTTACATTTAATGTGAAAACGTATAATACGGGTGTAGGGTTACTCGTCCAAAATGTGACATGTTTATTGAAGGATGTTTAGTATGACCAAGAAAGGGCCTTTTAATTCATTGTTCACCGTAAAATTGATATTATACCGCAAAAGGGTTATTGGACACCAAAATTGATTTATTCATAGAAATAAATATAAATGTTATTTTTGTTATTCGAAAAGGGTAACAGGAGACCGTCATAAAAGTCTTCGTGTCGCAGTAAAGAATGCCTGTTGCTTTTGTGTTTAGTTGTGGGCGATTGTTGTACGTATTGTAAATATTGCATGGACATGGTAACGATTTTTGGATCGGGTGACAAAATGACATGAGCGATAATTTTGCCTGTGATAATTAATGACCTGGGCGATCTAAACGACTCTAAATTAGCGGGTGGCTTTTATTTTATCGTTAAGATCAAATAAAACGCAAATTTGGAGAAAAGAAAATCTGTGTATTAGACATCACGCCCTTTTGAAACAAGATGGACCTAAAGCTAATATCTTGTAACAAAAAATGTTTTATTTATTCAACGTTCATGTTCATGTAGATGTTGTTTCCTCGAATTGTGATTCTCTGGATTCGGCGGTATTTTCTTTACCGCTCACTTTTAAATATTAATATAATTTGACAATAAATTAATATAATGGTAAATGGAATTGTTATATTCAATTCGTATATTTTTGACGAACTACAATAGGTTTTTATTTTGAATATGTCACGTAGCAAAATAACACATTTGGCATTCTGTCCGTCACTTATATACTTGTATCCCCACAATATGTTTTAAAAGGAATATTTATATGGCTGGTACATTGTTTTACTGGTCATATTAAATATAGGCAAACTTTCCAGCAATCGTCTTTCGTTGTATAATACACTCTTGCATATTTATCCTTTTCGATGTAACATGTGCATGTGCCTATTAGATCAAAACATCAGGCACATGTCATTATACGTACGTCACATTGTGTTAGAAGAAGATATGTTCCACACAAGACTTTGAAGTCACTAACAATAGGAGCAAGTAAAGAACACGTTTACATGGCTGTCTTTTCCAGAAAAAGACACAGACAACGATTGATTTAAAGTAAATTAGTTTAGTGTAAACCTATTTATTTTAGCTCGATTACATTTAAAGTACTTACTTTTTATTTGACTTATACTCTCGAGTCCGTTTCCTAGGCCTAGAACCAGAACTTGGTGTATTTAGGGGAGACCAAAGAACGCTCCCACAATGGGGATCGAACCCGTGACCTCCCGGTCGCTAGGCGGACACCATATCCATTACATTACATCCATTTAATGTAAATGAACAGATAGGTTCCGACTCGTACAGATTCAGGTACCCGTTTTAGAGACAGTATTATTTCCAATTATATGTTAAACACGTCTTAAGAGTTTACTTTGTGTGAAATAGCAATGCCAGAACCAGACCGGAATGTGTCGCACTAAGTCGATGTCTTGAACACTCATTTTGAAGAGGAACGTAATATATATACAAAATAATATATAACGTGTGTCCCTTTCAGCAAGGGGTGGTTAAATGTATTGGTGTCTTCATGCCAACTTATTGGTGGATAACTATTTTGAAAGCAGTTCAGCACGCCCAAAACAATTAGAACCCACCGAGGCTATAAAAGGCATAACACTGTCAGCCACTTGTAATGGTTATCATGACTGTATGTCTCCAGCTTTTTCAAAACTGGTTTACTTTTGATTTATTTATTTCATTAATTTTATTTTGTCTATAGGAAGCTGTTCAAGATGCGTGAGTAACACTTCATATTTTGTGCAATTTTATAAAGCGGTATAGGTTTTTGCAACATGTACAATACGTGTGCATTCGATGGCATGTCTATTTTTGCAATTTTTGTGTGATAATCACGATTTATAACGCAACTAATGGTTGATTTGAATTCGAGATAAATCGTGAAATCAATAAAACACAAATGTCAATAAAATGCATATGGTGTTTATTAGATTTATTACTGAAATAAAGTTTTATTAGAAATTCATAATTGAGATGTAACTCCTCGCGAAAAGGCAATTATTTGGTTATTACAATTCCCACATTAAACTTGTAATAAACTTATCAAATGTTAAAAGCGGCTTAAAATCACATTTAAGTAAATGATATTTTGAGTACATTTCATTAAAATGGCAATCTTTCGTTTCATTCGAACAAACAGCTATGTGTTAGATTACCATGAATCCAGCTATCTCAATATTTATTTAGATTTATTGCCAAATTGGTGAATTAGATTGATCAGACCGAGGAGTTAAAAAAACATAATGACAAACAAGCCAGCAAAGACCTTCCTTTCATAGGCAATGATAATATGAAATTAAAACAGATAGTATCTCATTCTTGCCTTTTATGAAATGTTAAAAGCATTATACGTTTCAGGTATGCTCATTATACCAGCATCTTGTTCAGAACACAACGTTGCTTTTATTAGAAAGCATCCACTGTGAAATGCTGATACAAATCTAGATCCATTTTTCAAACTGTTGTATGTATCGCTGTGACAGTTTAATACCAGACGAACTCGGTCAACAAAAGATAAATGGTGTATTTAGATAATTTGTGTATAATTGGGGAGACGGGACATTTGCTACTGATTCTGTTATACAAACGGCATTCGCACCAAGAAGATGCAGATGAAAAGTCCAGGAATTCATAACGATCATAAGTTACTTTTATCCTCACTTTGCATCAAGTTAAAATTATAAATACTTTTAAATTATTTTCAGAATGAAAATTACAGAAATCACAATTTGTAATTAAATTTCGTCAAATGGTTAATGCAAGTAAACATTTACAAATATTGATGTAGATATTAGCTATAATTGCATTTTGGTATTTGTAAGAAAGAAAATGCCTTTTGTACGAAATAACGTTTAACATACATAAAACATAAACCGCACATCGATAGTTAATTAAAATAGCAGCAGCAGCAACAACAACAACAATAACAGCATCAGAAGCAGTAGTGGTAATAGTATTGTTTTACAGATGCAAAAGAAACTGCCAAGGACATGGTAACTATGTTCTTAAATATGCACTTATAGTTTTGAAAAATGAAAGCGCCTAACTGTGTCATTTGTTATTTATTTGTATACGCATTTAAATATGAAAGAACCAGCAAGAACTCTGTCATAAAATGGTCCACAATGGGTTAGTCTTCCTTTATCGGATAGATGGAAGGATGCAAGGATGGAGTGAGGGAAGAAAGTAGCTAGGGACGGACGGACGGATGACAGGATGGTCGGATGGCAGCATGGATCATTCATCCAATAAACCATCTATGTATCTTGCCATCCATACAAACATACATTAATCCACCCTAATTGCCATTTTAAGTTATGTTTGTACTTAAAATATTAAAATTTATTGTTCACATCGGAACATATACGAACTTGCTATTAGGCAATCGGCACATATGTATATGTGTAATGATTGTACAAGGAGAAAATGGCGACATAAGACACTTATATATATATACATATACACACAATAGTATACCAACAAATTTCAAAGTGTCTGAAGCTCTGAACAAGGTAAGAACATAATAATTCATGTTAAGTCTCGTAACGTATAGAAAATATGTTGAGGCAAAACAAGACGTAAGAGATATGCACTAGAAGCAAATTATATGGAGATAATTTATAAAAAAATGTTGGGGTAAAAAAATAAGCATATAATTTCACCAAACATTTATAAATACAATAAAATCTGTAGCAATATTTAATTATCACCGTTAAACAACACCGAAATAACACAGAATATAAGTAATGGTTACTCAAATAAATGAATGGCATATGTAATTCTGTCTGTATTCTTTAAAATATTAAATGTATAAAAGGCAAAGCAAGCAAATTGCCTCCGCGTTGTCACATTGTCTCACTTCATATGTGCGACGAATTAAGGTCGTTTAGAAAAAAGGGACATCATAATTGGTGATTAACTCTTTCCTTGT
The DNA here is from genome assembly GCA_007657795.1 of Dreissena rostriformis. Taxonomy (NCBI): domain Eukaryota; kingdom Metazoa; phylum Mollusca; class Bivalvia; order Myida; family Dreissenidae; genus Dreissena; species Dreissena rostriformis. The sequence goes on along the minus strand of VMBQ01001102.1, from coordinate 84,943 downwards.
GAAACGCCCATTGAGAAGTTTAAATAAGTACAAACTAGTTTTCTTACATTATATCCGTGATTTAATATATACATAAGTTTTAGTACATTTCACATTTCTTTTATCTTACGCCTAGACGAATGGGTTTTCAACACAGGTTTGGTTTAACCACATANGATGGGGGGGCAACACTAGCATTGTGATACAATGTAATTTTAGCACAAACTGGCAAACGAGTAGATAATTAAGATAAAACTATCAGCTTTTCATATTTAAAGTGGACATAGTCTAACCACATTATATATCAGGCAAAGGATTCAAGTTTCTGAAATGATGTAGGATGAAATGCAAAGAATATCATATAATGTATTATAACGCATCAAAAGTACATTTGTATGCATATGTGCCCACAAACACTTACTATAGGCCTCTACAAAGCAAAGAAATTGCAACAAAATGGCTGGACATTAGTTGTTTTTTGTCACCAAAAAGAATGATAAAGTCACTGCTCATATAAGGTTTTCCTGTCTTATCCAGATGGTATCCATGTTTTCCCAACATGGTCATTAAAAACGCAAATTTCTCCGCAAGAAATAGTTTTCTGGAGAAACCCTGCTGAGAGGTTATGGCAGACATGTACAAGTTTGTGTAAATCCTATAATTATTGTAGTGGCTTGCAAAAAAAACACAGTTTTTCTCCCCTAAATGCCTGAACATGGCCCATTTTGTCCGATCTTCTACTTCAGGGAGCCACATTTCACTCATTTTTTAAGAAAATTTGTCAGGATTTAAAATTTTAATTTTTACAATTTACTTACCCTATGTAAGTTTATGGCAAAATACCGAGCACTGCTCCCAATGGTTTTACACTGCTCACAAGGTTTCGGATTTCCTTGGGTGTTGAAGTATCGCCACGTGTTCTGATGTTTAAATCTGAGATTGTTTTGTGTAGTGTGTCACTGTTTTGTTATGTTTTCAGGTTGTTGTTTTATATCTCCGGATACAATATGCATGGTAATGACTTAATGGGTTAGGGGATGTTTATGTCGCACCCGCTGAAAGAATTCAACAGAGCTTGAATTATTTCCATTACAATAATTACTGCTACTACTCATAAAAGAATTCGGACATAAACGCATTTAATTACCTGTGAACATTTACAAAACAAAAGGTTGAATGCATTCTATTAGAGAGCGCAAATAAAAGCATACAATTTCTATACAGACATAACGTTTTATATTCAAATGCAACAATAGCAGTCGGGTCCTTTCAACTGTTTGCCGCATTCTCGTCATAGAAATTAGTCTCTATAGCAACAAAGACTTCTATATCATCAGCAATTACTTTAAAATTAAAGTTCAGACAATTGCGCCCAGTGTTGCATTCTTTTACAACTGACGGCTAGCTATTATGCGAAGAATGGATTCATTATTTATTGCCTCCCTTGTGTTTAGGATTATTTCCCTTTTGTGAATATTAAATGATACTGTACAGAAGCACCAAGGTAGATTTTTGTTGAGAGCAAACAGAATGTGTTGAGTTTCGTGTTATTGTACATTAATAATTTAAACATTACCTTAATGATCCACTTTGATCATTTGCCACTTGATTTATTGCAGCAGCAACAATAGCGGTAGTACTAGCAAAAGTAAGTGTTTTTGTTGTAGCAGCAGCAGTAGTAGCATCAGCAGTGGCAAAACAGTAGGCATAGAAGAAAGAGTAGAATACACAATGAATGGTTTGGTGTTTATAAGGGTTCTGGTTGGTAGCAGTAAGTGATGTTGGTGGTGGTGTTGGTAGAAGTAATTGTTGTTGTTGTAGCAGTAACAGTAGTAGCAGCAGCAGTGGCAAAACAGAAGGATGAGAATAAAGAGTAGAATACACAATGAATAGTTTGGTGTTTATAAGGGTTCTGGTTGGTAGCAGTATGTGGTGTTACCGTATTCGTTGTGGGTTGTTTTGGTACCAAAGCTGAAATATGTACAATAATAAGTTGGTCATACTCGCGGATGTCCACTGAACAAATAATGTGACAACATCACTAATCTTTGCATCTTGAAAGCCATTTCACTATAAATTACCAAGAACAAAAGCTCGTTATACTGCTAACTTGTTTGAAGCAAAATCCGTCTTAACGAACATGGAGATATGAAGGTTTCTCGAAAGTGGACATTTGGTAAATCCGACAAGTAATACTGTCTGAACATACGGATGGACATACGAATGAAGGAATAGTTTTATGCTTAATGCATCCCACTTTGTTGCGATATTAAACACAACACAAATAATATCAATTATATTGCAAATGTGAAATGTTTTAACAGCTTGTCTTGAAAACGAATTAACCCTCTCTCTGCACGTGTTTCAAGTACCGATCTCTCTGCAATTGCGATCAGAGTGTCCTCGATGGGCGGAGCTACGTAAATCCCTCCCGCCCATAACACGCATAATCCAATACGGACTACTGAGTAGGGAAACAAGTTAACCAGTAGCCGATTGCAGAAGGTGTCAATCCGATAAACCGATAAACTTCAGCGACAAGTTGGGGATACTCGAGTGTTTGATTGACGCGTTGGAAGCGCGGCTACTTCCTATCAAAACCGACTAATTGTGTCTGCTAAACTGTAATGTTTACATTTAATATCGAATGACGGTGTCATTAGTGTTTTGCGGCGCTTTTATGGGAAGAATACACGCGTTAAATATACGGGTATCGTTTGGTTAGACACTTGTTTGAAAGGCAACCAACATGTACGGCAGAAAAATAGTTGAATTTTGCAATTGAATTACATTATACAGGAAAGAGTTTTTGGACATTCAAATACAATTGACACGTGTTGATATTTACGGGTTCGGCGTTAGTTAAAAGGATATTTGTGTATTTGTACTTGATACGGATATGGTATTGTATTAATTCATTGTTGATTTTAGGTATCACGGATTTTATTCATACCGTAATATTTGGATAATATATTTGTGTTTTTCATAAAACACAAAATTAACGCTTGCATTCAAAACAGGAACAGTTGTGCCATTTATTGAACACCGGATCAGTTTCACGTAACTGTGCATGCAATCAGAACATCTCGTGTTGTTCGTGCAGATCTCAGGGCATTGTTATTTTCATACTTAACAGTCGCTATTCAAGTTGCTGTGCTGTTGAGGTCAGAAAAAGACGTAACATTATCGTCACACGGTACCAACTGTATTTTACCGCCACATTACGTCACAACTGCACGGAAGTCATGAGCTCCCCTATCGACATGCACGACGACATGTCGCCCACCGGAAGTCTCTCGGACGGCGAGCACGGCGCCTCCAAGCACGGCGGTGACCACGTGAAGCGGCCCATGAACGCCTTCATGGTCTGGTCGAGGGGCCAGCGCCGGAAGATGGCGCAGGAGAACCCTAAGATGCACAACTCTGAAATCAGCAAGCGGCTGGGCGCCGACTGGAAGCTGCTCACGGAGGAGGAGAAGCGGCCCTTCATCGACGAAGCTAAACGACTGAGGTAGGTCATAGTATAGAGATTGGGATTCTCCTTAGTTGGGTCGCTCTTAAGTTTCCTTTTTTCCGAGTTAAAGATGCATAAGTTACTCGAGCTTAGTTATCTGGAGAGCCTGAGAATATGCCAATTCCCTCACATGGAATATAGTTTTTATTTTTTGATAGTATTTAAACTTAACGAAATTTCTTTAAGCGTTTTGATGGATGCATATTTTTCAGCAAACATTTGAAATGTCATTCAATATTTTCGTAATGTCTTATATTTTGACACTATTTATATTAGCACTACATTATCAAGAAATAGCTGTCCATCCAGACATTCAAGCGGGGATAGATTTAGTAATATACAATTCTTCATATTGTGTATATTAATAAAGTAGCAAATTAGTCAGTTGGTAGTTTAGTCATGTGAACATTGTATATCACTAGCATTTTATGTACATATATTGTGGTAGACTTATCTGTAAAGTTCCCCTGTAGATGTACGGTTCCCTTGTGTAGGTCGTCATAGTTCTGCAACAAATTTATCAAAATCATCTATTCCATGAAGACTATTTCTAAAAAATACATTATTTAAATATTACGGGAGTTATCATTATTATATTTTCTTTTTATATATTTAACACAAAAAAAAACATCGAGCAAATACCACAATGCTTCAACAAAATAAATACATGAGACGAGTATGCTGGATGCTGTCAATTCTCTAGACGAGTATGCTGGATGCTGTCAATTCTCTGTAGTAATCACAGGCTGGATGCTGTCAATTCTCTGTAGTAATCACAGGCTGGATGCTGTCAATTCTCTGTAGTAATCACAGGCTGGATGCTGTCAATTCTCTGTAGTAATCACAGGCTGGATGCTGTCAATTCTCTGTAGTAATCACAGGCTGGATGCTGTCAATTCTCTGTAGTAATCACAGGCTGGATGCTGTCAATTCTCTGTAGTAATCACAGGCTGGATGCTGTCAATTCTCTGTAGTAATCACAGGCTGGATGCTGTCAATTCTCTGTAGTAATCACAGGCTGGATGCTGTCAATTCTCTGTAGTAATCACAGTTGAAGTGTGTAAAATTCAGAAATAGCAAACTTGTCACAGTTCATTGGCAAAATAATCTTCTTTCTAAAGGTATTTCTATTTAAGCAGAATCCTGCGTTTTGATGCAAGTATTTTGAAATTTTGTCACTCTTGAATCGTCAGTATTCTGTTCTGTTTCTGTTCATGAAACTTACACGACTTTTTGATATTTTTTTTACACAAATTGCTTTTTTGTATAGTTATATACTTAATTTTATACAAAGCAACATTTGTTGAGCTATCAACACATAACCAGAAACAAAATATGTAGACTTCAGTATTTAAAGCCCTAAAATATTTTATTAGAATATTTCAAGCAGGGTCATTTGACTACTGGTTGTCAAAGCCATTGAAATCCATGTGTCTATTTATACGAATCGCTGTGAAACATGTATATGACAATAAAAGGACGATATTTTGCTTTATTTAAGTACAAATGTAGTTAATGTGTATACCGCTGGTATTAATTATCCAAGTAAACAACACGTGAGATAGATATTTATATTCTTTTTATTACTGAATAAATATTAATATTGCTAAATAATTAAAACCTTTTTGAAGTCTGGTTATAAATTTCATACTTTTACTGAGTGGTTTTATTCTCAAAGTGCATGGTTAATTTGACGTCTCGACCGTGTTTTTGCTCTCCAATATTAAGATATAGTCCTGGTAAACAAGTTTAAAGAACATTAATCACTAACATTTTTAAATACTAAATCTGTATTCTAAAATGCAAGAATATAATTGAACTGACCACGACATCTTACTGCATGGGAACTCTCCGCATAAACGGTAGTTCGTATATAATCTTAATATACGTTAAAAATTAAAAATCGAATTTCTATGTGAAAATGAAGAGTATATTGTTTATAGTTAACAGTAGCATTAGATAGTTACATGAACCACATATAAGCAACACAAAAAGGTATAAAAACCAGTCACAGATTTGAGGAATGTTATAAGTTTAAGAAATTTAATCACGTTTTTTTTTTCGAAGGAAAAACATATATCTGTTTGAGAGAATCTCATAGGCGATACAATATTTGCAAAGCTTTGAGGGGCAAAATAAAATAAGAACTAGTTATACCCAGGATATGAACTCCATCAAGTCTCTGATAGATATTCGTTTGTAACAGAAGGCAAACACATTTACTTGAGTGTACCGTTCAGCTTTTAGCCATTAAGTTTTTTATATGTACTTACAGTTACGTTTACTCTTCAGTTCTTCAGTTTAACGCAACACTGTAAGCCATCCCTTCTACATACGAAATTACTATTCCAAAAGGTCATAGTAAGAAAACATGTCAGTATTTGAAAACAAAAGAATCATTTGTTTTTTTAAATAAAATAATGTACGTGCACACGCCTTATTGTTCTGGTAAGCGCCATAACTTATCAAGCAAGTTAATTTTTGTTATCAATAAGTACGCGAGTTCAATGAAAACAAAACTAATATATTGTATTCAAATATGCTGTCACACAAACAATAGGCTTTTATTTGTCAATGCCACGGAACATATTAACCCTGTCTCCACCGCATAAATATTTAACAACCCAATTGTTGTTGTACTCGTATTGATAACCAATTAACAATGCCTCATTTCCTATTTTAACTTCGCCACATCGTTTTTTTTCTCTCTCAAATTATCCGCTTTGAAATCGTTGCATTCATTCAATAGATTCACAATCCCCGTCAGTCGCTCTATTCACATTCAGAATGCGTCAAACGCAAATATTTAATTACCCAACATCAGTCAAACTAAATTCATATGAAAGAACTGTTTCAAAAATATTATGAGACGCTTAAAAGACATTTAACACCAACAGAGGATATCGTTTTAAGCAGTGAATAGGCTATTCTCTATAGACCTATAAATTGTTAATCGTGTTATTTATTTAACCGTGTGTGATGAAAAGCGGTGTTTGTACAGATATAGAAATACTTAACAATACAAAGAATAGAAGAATCAGTTACAAACATAAATATCGGGTTTGCCATTTATAAGCTACATTCATAAGCTACATTTATAAGCTACATTTATAAGCTACATTTATAAGCTACATTTATAAGCTACATTTATAAGCTACATTTATATGCTACATTTATATGCTACATTTATATGCTACATGTATATGCTACATTTATATGCTACATTTATATGCTACATTTATATGCTACATTTATATGCTACATTTATAAGCTACATTTATATGCTACATTTATATGCTACATTTATATGCTACATTTATATGCTACATTTCCTAAACGGGGTCAGTTTTAATTTCTTCTAATTCAAATAATATTTACGTGCAGAACATAATGGGCGCACATTTTACTCAATTATTCAATATTTGTTTTACGTTTTTGTTTTTTTACTTATATACAATAAGTCAAGTCGGGTAGAATGAACGTTGTTATAATAATATCTCATGTTTGCAAATATTTGAACTATGATTGATCGTACAACATCCACGAATTTATTGTCACAATTCCAATATGACTTCCCTAGTTAGACTCAGTGTCAAACTAATATATTAATGAATTAAGGACTTAGATCTGCGTTTTTTTCTTTATTGATTTTTGTTTTAATATTCAAATAATCACATGTATAATATCTAGGCTGAATAAGCAACGGTTATAAATGTTACGTAAACAAAGGGCATACATACGTTTGTAATAATAACACATACTTTATTGGATGTTAACGTATTTTTACGGTTATGCATATATAGACTCACGTTGCATGAAGTTTGAAGTGCGTTGCGTACTGAATACATGCATACAACAAATATGTATACGACATCCCACCTTGCAATTAAATCTGATACCGTCAATTAACATCATTAACATACTTAAGTATACAATTTCAACACTTATAAAGCCCCTGATTCTTGCTGCGATGTGTCGACATGATATTGGAGAAGGTGTAACATATGCACACATTGCTTAGGTATTCTAACTAGTTCGCTGCTCTACAGATAAACTTATACCTTAAAGTACAATACTGCCACTAGTACAATAGTACTAGTAAAGATCAATTGATAGAGCGTTTCAACGACAATAAGACTAGTATAAATAATTTGTTGTCCCTATAAGTCAGAACAAACGAACAATTGCAAACAATGCATACATGCACGATATATTATTTAAAAAAAAAATGAGCCGCGTTCTAGGAAACCGGCCTAAATGCATGTGCGTTAAGTGTCATCCAAGAGCGTGTGCAGCTTGCACATGCTAATTAGGGACGAAAATTTCCGCCTTTACTTTATTTTTGATTAAAAGAGACTTCCTTTAAACGAAAAAAATCCACAAAAGCGGAAAGTGTCGTCCATGATTAGCCTGTGCGGACTGCTGAGGCTAATCTGGGTGGACACTTTACGCATATTCATTAAGGTTATCCCAGAGTGTGGCTCAAATCATCCCGTTCTTTAAACTTAACAGTCTACAGTTTAGCAATGCAGGTCCGGTGTAGTCTGGATGATTTAAAAGGGTAAACGTGTGAATTGATACAAACACGTTTACGAGTCTCAGCTGTATTTCCCGTCTCATCAATGCATTAATAAATAAACCATGTTACAGTCACACTCAAATAGATTTTACAAGAGTTCATAATTCAACTTGATTTAAAACGGGAGAGTTTTTCTAAATGAAAACATCGTAAGCATCCTTGGCTTAAATTATTGTACACGTATAAACATGTCAGGTTTTCAATAAATGTAAATAAGTTAGGCTGTTATTCCGATTTGTTTTATAAACCTTCACGGATTTCAAGTCATGTCGTAAATTTGCAAAAATCATGTAATATATAACTACTTTTTAAGATGTATGTGAAATCTTCCACCATACATAGCCGTGCGTGAACAACTATAATACAGCTCTATTTATTTTATTTGAAAGGGGTTAAATGTACACAGACAAGAATTAATTTTGACCGTAAACTTGGATAGGTGTTTAAATACCAAATAGCGCCCGACCCTACACCGGCAAACCCCATTTGATAAAACGAACAAGTATACATTTTATACATTACATTAAGCTTATATAAGCTGCACAATACCTTCTGATCTCTTTGGCATTAATAAGGTAGCAAGTTAGATTATAATTTGTACTTTCATTTGTTCGTTCAAAAGAGAATAGCACATAAAACATAGTACATACACACTCAATGGTCAAGTCTCCTTCAACAAATATTTTCGTTGACTAGAATAACAAATCTTGTGATAAAACTTAGAAAGTCAGTATACATAGACATTGATATAGACTTTGATATAGTCTGCATTAAATATATTTGCTATAAATAGTGTTTAGTATGGTCACAATTAGAAATCAAGAGCACGTATATATTCCGTGATTAGTTATTATTTATTATATTATTAATCATTTTATTATTTCATCATTTTATGATAGGTTTCTACAACATAATAGTTTTATCTTTGAGTGGTTTTTGGTTATATGCGCGATTTTTTTTACAAATAACATCATTAATTTAACTTTTATGTTGAAGGCTTGTACGTTTTCGATTTTTTTCCAGGGCGCTACACATGAAGGAACATCCGGACTACAAATATCGACCCCGCCGGAAACCAAAGTCGCTGATGAAGAAGGACAAATACGCGTTTCCATTGCCGATGGTGCACGGCTTAAACCCCTTCAGTGGACTTCCGCCCGGCTACCCCGGGTTTGCGGTCAGTCATGCTGAGAGTGCAGCAATGAGTCAGGCAATATTCAACGAGAAAATGCGAGCCTTCCAGCCGCCGGTCAGCCTCGCGTCCAGTCTCGCCTCACACCCGCTCTTTTCCCATTTGGAATCCAGTTCCGCCTCTGCTAAATTGGACTCTGCGAGTTTCGCGCTTCGTACCTCACTTCCGGAACACATGTCGTCGCATATGACGTCGTCGTTATATTCTCAGTATCTCCAAGCGCAGAGCGCGGCGCTGAGCTCGCTACCCTCGCCTGCGCACACCGGACATCCGGGTCAGTATCTGGTGCCCTGCTGCCCACCCTCTTACCTTCCCTCAGGCAATGACGTACATCGACCCCTGGCCTATGTGTTAGTTAAGCCAGAGGATCACTACAGGCATTCCTCTGTTATATAGTGCTCACTACATACTTTAGGGTTTTGGACATTGTTTTACAATATTGCGTATTTTGTTATTTGTATTTTACTCTACGTGTTGCATTTATTTCATTGTAGTCAGTGTTACAATTTATAGAATGCAGAAATTGTATTGACAATTTCATATCATTTTTGATAAAGATAAACAAATATATAAACCATTGTAAAAAACACTGTTTTAATTGTTAAATAACCTAATATTATTGAATAAGCATGCGCAAAATATTTCCAGCGTTCTTCTATTGAATTAAAAAACAAGTATATGTGGTGTTTTTTTGCAAATCCTTAGAAATGTCCGTTTCTTTTCATTAACGAGATTTACTGGAAATATCAGATATCAGTAGTTAGCAACTAGTTTATGTAAGACGATAGTATATCAAAATACGATAATCATATTGCAGTGAAACAGTAAAAGTCTGATTTCAAACACCGGTGTTTATATGTTACAATTAGATAGTTTGATTTACTGAGGTTTTGTTTTTTAACGAAGCTATTCAATTCTTGAATGATACGTGTTAACATTTAAGGTATTATGTGACAGTGATGTAATGAAAACAAATTATTGTTAACTATTGTGACTTTGGACAGGTTTTGTTTTAGTTGTCTCACTAGACATGAAATGATGGTCTCAAAGTAGACATTCAATTGTATATTGTTTGGATAGGGCAGAGTCTGTTGAGCTTTTTAATTCGTTTATTGTTGTTTTGTTTTTTTTTGCATTATTATCAAATGTTTCAAGTTTCGTATCGCGCCACAAACGAGAAAACAATTGTCAATTGTACTAATTAAATAATGCTTGAACTCAGAAAAATGTGTTATGAACTTTTTCAAATATCCGACTATTTAATATGTATAGCTAGATTGCCGCTTCCCGTCCGTTTGAACCTCGCTCTGGGAAAACTGGGATTATTGCATGTGCGTAAAGTGTAGTCCCAGATTAGCCTGTGCCCAAGCAACTCGGGGACGACACTTTCAGCCTTAAATGAATTTCGCCAAGAAGAGACTTCGTTCAAAACGAAGAATATCATAAAAGAGGAATGTGTCGTCCAAGATTATCATGTGCGGACTGCACAAGCTAATATGGGACTACCCTTTACGCACATGCATTAAGCATTTTTCCTAGAGCGCGCCTCATTTATATACTAGTTAATTTGTTTTTAATGAACTGAATTCAATCCTTAGCGCTGCAAACGACATAATACATGATTTCGGTGTGGGCATGCCATGTGGCACGTGACGTCATTTTTGGCCTTTGCGTTAGGTAATATTTGCACCGCTTGAAAACTCAAAATCTGTGTAAGTTTGTTATTTTCACAAAAGTGAGCACCTTCCCCGGTTATAAATATTTAAAACTGGGGGTACTTCTCACTTTCCCCTGTAGCAAGAACTTTATTTTTACAAAATCGAATAGGAAATATGTTTCTTACACAGCTTTCAACATTTTACATCACGCGCTAACCAAATATGTCATATACCACGTTGTATGGCCACACTGGATATGTTAATATTATTTATAAAAAAAGGAATATAGACATACTCGTGAATGTGTGTTGACAAATATCGTCGGATAAAATGAAAATTATTTTCAATCACATTTAATAATCTACATACACAGCTAACAACGTGTTTATTTTTTTCTCAACATAGAAGTAACTTTTGTGTAAATAGGGTATACTATTTTTATAATTTTGCAATAATTTCCTTCGAGAATGTCAAGTGTTAAATTGAATTAATTAAAACGGCATAGTAAGTGTATATCTGGAATGTAATATTAATAAGAATCATATCACATTTTCATGTTCTGAACATTAATACGAACATTATTTGTTGTGCCATACCTTCATTATTCTCCATCCTAACATTGTTGGAAAGATGTATGATGTGTTTTTCATATTTTCCCCAGTCATGCAGCAAATACATCTTCAATTAATTGTTGACTATCGTCACTGAAATCACCGTTTGTACAGTGCTACGCTCAATGAATATTTAAAACAACTTAATTTGAAACAGTTAATGTGATCGTTAGATCTAAATATGGTTTCATAGGCTATGCATGACAGCAACGTTTAAAGCTTGCCGAAACAATGAGCGATCAAATGCACTTATAACAATAATAATAAGNTTTTTTTTTTGTTTATTTGTGAATATAAAGAATATAGGTGTATTGTTGTTCATATATGATTTTATATATTTGGTATTGATTATGAATTTGTGCTTTAAAAAGTGTTCATGACCTTCGACACGAATTTGTCAATAAAATGTTAAAGGAGATTCCTCTGTTTGTACTTTTCCACGACGACTGCGATAACCATCAGTTAAACGATAGTAGTCTTCATATGTATTCATCAACAAACACGTCCTCTTTCTCTTCTTTCTCTCTCTTTTCCTCTTTTTCCTTCTCATGATCATAATCATTATCAGCATCATCATCATCAGTAGCTGCAGCAGCAGCATAATCATCTTTATCATCGTTACACTATAATAATATTCATCATCATCATCATCATCATATCCATTATCATTATCATAATTATCACTATTGTCACCATCATCATTATCATCATAATCAGCATTATCAGCATTATCAATATCATTATTGTCATCTTTATAGTCGCCAGCATTACCATCGCGAACATTATCATTTTCATCAGCATAGGCAGCAGCAGAAAAGCTTATGATGGGACGTGCTCAATTATGTTCTTAAAGAAAAGAAAGTGCAAAACAAAATATACACTGGCATTTTCTTTGGCATGTGTTCTTTGAGAGATTTTGTTTTATCATCATGATCGTCCTCTTCCTCATCATCCTTCTTCTCCTCCTCTGCATGATAATCATACAGAAAAAACAATGCAACAACCACAGAAACAAAACCGAAAAAACAGTGTTGTGTTTTGCCTCAGAAGCAGACAACTTGACATTCTATTGGACTTCCATTATCATGGGTGTGAAGGATACGTGGAACCGGCTTGTATTATTTCAACTAACACTACACCGATATTTGGGCAATGTGATCAATTCAGTCCGAATCGATTCCATTCAGTTAAGTTATTTCATAAAAATAATTAAAACAATTATCAAAATTAAATAAGAAATAGCCAAAGCCAATATCTAGCAAATGTGTATAACCAATTGAATCCATATATCGTGCCTATGAATATTCAATGTGGAACGAATACATGCATATTGCACTGATGAAATACTTGAAAATTGTATTCACTGCAGATAATAATGTACATGTAGTCCTATAAATACTAAATGTAGAAAATTCTGCAAAACCAGCATGAAATGAACCGTATTATTGCATGAGGTCCTTTATTTATGGCAAGGAACCAAATGCCAAACAGTGTGCCATAAAACATGCATACTGGAAATAACACACAAATACACAAACGCACACACATGAATATAACTATGGTCACCGCCCTGGAACGGTCAATGCAAAGCATTCGGGGTTTAAACTAAGTTGAACGGAGCTCCAAACTTAACACTTGGTTTGAGAGTTATTCAGAAACATATAAGTCTATATAAACATAAACTTGACAGCATCACAAAGTAAATTGATTAATAAATCAAAATCAATAAATTTTATTAAATATGAGTTAATAGTTAACTCATTGAACTTGTAAATGAACGATATTTTCAATCTTGCTGTTGTCATCTTGTAATAAAACCTATTTAATACTACCATTGTTACATTATATTGCATGGTTACATGACAGTGCATTGTTACATCAAAATGCATGGTTACATTATAGTACTATGTTACATTACATTGAATTGCTACATTTTATGGCATGGTTACATAACATTGATTAATTACATCACATTGCATAGTTACATTAACGTGTATTGTTATATTTCATTGGATTGTTATATGACATTCAATTGTCACATTACATTTAATTGTCACATAACATTACATTGTCGCATTACATTACACTGTCACATAACATTTTATTGTTGCATTGGATTACATTGTCACATTTCATAACACTGTCATATTGCATTGTACTGTTAAATTACATTGCATGGTCACATTACATTATGCTATTACATAACAGTATACTGTTGCACTGCAACGTACGGCCACAGTACATTACATTATCACATAAAATTACATTGTCACATTACAGTGCATGGTCACCTTACATTGCACGGTCACATTACATTGCATTGTCACATTACAGTGATGGTCACATTACATTGCACGGTCGCATTGCATCGCATTGTCACATTTTAGCACATTAGCACACTAAATTGCGTTGTCACATTACATTACACTATACCATTTCACTGCACTATAACATTACATTGTATGGTCACATTACATTACACTTTACATTGAACTGTCATATTACATTGCATTGTCACATTACAATGTATTGTCACATGAAATTTCTCTGTAATATGTAATATTTCTTTGCATTGTCGACAATACATTGTATTGTCACAGTACATTTAACTGTTACATTACATTGCACTGTTACATTACCTCGCATTGTGACATAACATTGCACTGTTACATAAGATTGATTTGTCACATTACACTGCACTGTTACATTAGATTGATTTGTCACATGACATTACACTGTCACATTAGATTGATTTGTCGCATTACAGTGTACTGTTATATTTTATTGATTTATCACATTTCCATTGCACTGTTACATTAGATTGATTTGTCGCATGATATGCACTGTCACATTAGATTGATTTGTCACATAACATTGCACTGTTATATTAGATTGATTTGTCACATGACATTGCACTGTCCCATTATATTGATTTGTCACATGACATTGCACTTTTACATAAGATTGATTTGTCAAATAACATTGCACTGCTACATCAGATTGATTTGTCAGATTGCATTGCACTGTTACATTATATTGCTTTATCACATTACATTGCATTGTCACATTATATTGATTTGTCACATAACATTGCACTGTAACATTACATTGCATTGTTACATTACATTGAAGTGTAACATTAGATTGATTCGTCACATTACATTGCACTGTTACAATAGATTGTATTGTTACATTACATTGCAGTGTTTCATTAGATTGATTTGTCGCATGACATTGCACTGTCACATTAGATTGATTTGTCACATGAAATTGCACTGTCACATAATATTGATTTGTCACATTACATTGCACTGTTACATTACATTGCATTGTTACATTACATTGCACTGTAACATTAGATTGATAAGTCGCATGACATTGCGCTGTCACATTAGATTAATTTGTCACATTACATTGCACTGTTATATTAGATTGATTTGTCACATGACATTGCACTGTCCCATTATATTGATTTGTCACATGACATTGCACTGTTACATTAGATTGATTTGTCACATGACATTGCACGGTTATATTAGATTGATTTGTCACATTACATTGCACTGTTACATTAGATTGATTTGTCACATGACATTGCACTGTTACATTAGATTGATTTGTCACATGAAATTGCACTGTTACATTAGATTGATTTGTCACATGACATTGCACTGTTACATTAGATTGATTTGTCACATGGCATTGCACTGTTATATTAGATTGATTTGTCACATGACATTGCACTGTCCCATAGATTGATTTTTCGCATGACATTGCACTGTTACATAAGATTGATTTGTCAAATTACATTGCACTGTCCCATTAGATTGATTTGTCACATTACATTGCACTGTTACATGACATTGATTTGTCGCATGACATTGCACTGTCACATAAGATTGATTTGTCACATTACATTGCACTGTTACATTAGATGGATTTGTCACATGACATTGTACTGTTACATAAGATTGATTTGTCACATTATATTGCACTGTTACATTAGATTGATTTGTAACTTACATTGCACTGTTTCATTAGATTGAATTGTCACATTACATTGCACTGTTACATTAGATTGATTTGTCACATTGCATTGCACTGTTACATTAGATTGATTTGTCACATTACACTGCACTGTCACATTAGATGAATTTGTCACATTTCATTGCACTGTTACATTAGATTGATTTGTCACATTATATTGCACTGTTACATTAGATTGATTTGTCACATGACATTGCACTGTTACATTATATTGATTTGTCACATGACATTGCACTGTTACATTAGATTGATTTGTCACATTACATTGCACTGTCACATTAGATTGATTTGTCACATTACACTGCACTGTCACATTTGATGAATTTGTCACATTTCATTGCACTGTTACATTAGATTGATTTGTCACATTACATTCACTGTCCCATTAGATTTATTTGTCACTTTACATTGCACTGTTACATGACATTGATTTTTCGCATTACATTGCACTGTCACATTAGATTGATGTGTCACATAACATTGCACTGTTACATTAGATTGATTTGTCACATGACATTGCACTGTAACATTAGATTGTTTTGTCACATGACATTGCACTGTTACATTAGATTGATATGTCACATTACATTGCACTGTTACATTAGATTGATTTGTCACATTACATTGCACTGTCACATTAGATGAATTTGTCACATTTCATTGCACTGTTACATTAGATTGATTTGTCACATTAGATTGCACTGTCACATTAGATTGATTTGTCACATTACATTGCACTGTTACATTAGATCCATTCGTCGCATGAAATTACACTTTCACATAACATTGCATTGTTACATTACATTGCAGTGTAACATTACATCGTTTTTTGGACGGCAAGTGGTATTTAAGTCAATGATAACTAATTTTAAGCCTCACAGTATCGAAGGCCACAGTGTTGGGTCAGACGTCCCGCACTGATTTTAAGACCTGTTGGACTCAGGTTTGAGCCTTTGCTTAACCCTCATGAATAGCATTTGTATCAGTATTCGTTTGCTTGCGAAAATAAACCGAGGTAACGTGTATTGCACAGATCCTTGACATCACGCAATGAACAACCCAAAATCGCATCAAAATTGTGGCTCTCTAATTAATGTTTTAAATTATAACCTAATTACGGAGCTTTCTAACGCATTTCTTGTACGATTTTACTTAACGCAAGTATGAAATAATCTTTTTGACATTTACCTGTTTACGGAAGAAAGACTTCTTTCGCCAAAACATGTTTATAAAATAAATAAAGTTGAAGTGACGTGACGTCATTTCATTTTAAGACGTCATTCAACAAAAAAAATGTCATGCGATTGGTAAGTCCAGGAATATGACTTTGTAAACAATGAAAACGTTAAAACTGTTTTATCCTCCCCTCTTGCAAACATTGACCTAATAAAGGGTGGCAAATAAATTGTCCTATCTCCGGTAAACAGGAAGTAGTGTATTCCTACGCACGCTGTGACACATAGTTAAGTGTAACCATACCAATACACTACACACGGGTGAAGTATTTTACCAATATCGGCTGCTATCGTAATTGTAATTATTTATATTACATTATTATCATCCTATTTTTTTTTCATCTTTAAAATATATTACCGAACCAGCTTTCCGTATTTTTATTTCCATTCACTTGATTACGCAATTTATGACGTATCTCGTGTGAAGTCATTTCGGTGACGAAACTTTTTGTGACGAAATTTTTTGGGACAACAATATGGACGTGGTTGTTTTTTAACAGTAAAATATTTGTTTTAAGCATCAAACGAATCCAAAACGTATTTTGTACAATTGAATGTTCAAATAAAGATGAGTTTTTGTTTTGATGATGCATATTTTTTCAATATCTAACAATAAAAATATCACATTATCGATTCGTTTTTAATTTCTTCTCATATTTCCAATAGGATAGATAGTATTAAAAGGAACGGTTTATTGTGGAACTATTTTTTACGTGACACAATCGGAAGTTATTCGGTCGTTAGGCCTGTTGCGTACATGTAGGAGGCACGACCAGAATAATTATTTTGTTATGTACATTACTCAATTGTCTTTGATAAAATGTGTTAACGGTATAATTTAAAATGAAGCAGTATAAATCGAAAACATTGTTGGTGCCGAGATGGAGAAAGTTTATCCGGTTAGGCCCGAAAAAGGAAAATGGGGCTCGCTAAAGCTCGCCCTTTTTTCTTTTTCTAAGCCTCACCGGATACATTTTCTCCATCTCGGCACCAACCATATATTCTCTATATCTTAAACATGTGTAAGGTATAGAGGATATTCAATGGTTTCGGTAATTCTCGAGTGATAAGAGAAATTTAATATTTATTTTAAATAGTGGCATATTTCATTTTAAAATTGTAAAACTGAAGAATTTCTCGGGAATAATAGTGTCATGATGTCAATGAAAAGATATAATTTCACAATAAAACAGTATCAATAAATTTCACTGTTAATTTTTACAGTTTGAAATTGTCATTTTTATTTCACTGATATTTCCCCATAAACCGCAGAAAAGCATTTAATAAAAGTATTCTTGGTGATTGTATTACATGTAAAACTAAGGCATAATGTATTAAAACATGTGCTTCAAATTAAAACATTACCATATATGCGTATAGGTCTCTTTATATGGAATTCATGAAACATGTAATTATTAAAAGCTAACCATAAAAACATGATATCTATTTATGTTGAACTTACTTTATTTTATTTTGATTTACCGGTATGCATTAAGATTTAATGTAATTTAATGTCTTTGGAAATCTGATGTTATTAATAACAAGTACAGTTACACCTAACAGAAGCCGGAGTCTGATATGGCCTAATTCTGTGTTTGCAAACTAAGTAAGGAAGGGGTTTTAGTTCGGGGATTTTTTATTTGCTCTCTTATTACTGACACCAATCATTTTATTCTATCCTGGTGTTATTTCAGCGACTTATGTCCACTAATTTGCCAAATGTTGCTTTAGTTTGTTTTCTTATGGTTAAAAAAACGTCAAGGAGTTCTGAGAGATTTTCTCAAAATACCAACTTTTTGAATAGATATTAATCCAATCATTTGGAAAAGCATAGTGTATCGTTATGCATACTTAAATACGTAAACAATTACACATTTACATTTTGCATATACATGAACATATTAGTTATTTTCATTTTAAGATTTATGTATATTCATCCTTTTACGTTGAATACTCAATCATAAAACATCTTTATATACCTTTCATAATGCATAGTATTGGTATGCATGTGTGTCGTGTAATTTCTCGTACATTTGAAGCATTCTGTTTTCTTGCCATTCAAATGCTCACTAACATGATATACAGAAGTGTACACGGCATCAAAGCATGTAAATTGTTCGCAGAAATACGATGAAAAGCAAACGTTCATACCTAATAAACGTTTTTTTTTATACCATCGTAAATTGATATTGGGTCGATCTGGCATCTTTTGACAGAAGATGAATGAAGACTGAACTTTATGCTTTTATATATTGTTTTTAATAAAAGGATGGTGTCTTAAAATTTAAGACACAATTGTTACTTTTTTTTTGGAATATAATCACAATAAGGGACAATGCAATAAATACAGAGCCGAGTATTAGAAAGATATATTTGCCGGTTTTTAATGAATTCATATATCACCATCGGCGAAGAATTGACTCGCTTTGATGTGACATTTGTATGAAGAAAAAACATTTTATCAACAATAAAATTCCGTTTTGATAATACCAAAACCCTTAACCCTTTTGTACAATCCTGCCGACGACGTACCTAAACCATTTAAATAAGATTTTAATTTCACAGTATATCATTTACAAATGCGATGGTTTTTTGTTTTATACGAAGGCCGATTTTCACGAAACGTTTAATACAAATAACACGATAATGCTATAAATTTCTGATTCAAAAGAGTTTTAAGTGAAACTGAAGTAGTTACAGATATCGGGTATTTGTTTGGCTTTAAACTGGTGATAATGTAGTATAAATAAAGTGCACATCAAGGAATTAAATAAACATTTGCCGAGGTGCAGGGTCATTGTTTTATGTCGAGTCATTATCTGTGTCGTATTTCACACTCGAAATGTGACTGTGATGCAATACTGAAGAAGCGGAAGCGAACGAAGTAGATGCCGTCTAAAGCGGGTTCAATAACGTACGGTTGTGTAAATAAGCGAGTGGCAGGGGACCAGAAAGTGAAACATTACTTGTAAAACACAATCAAATATCAAATTCCTATGTATCAGCTAAAACACTGAACGATGTTTAAAACGAATAATAGTATGATGTCATATTAGTCATGTAGTTACATGTAAGTTATTTAGGGCTGTTCGACATGACAGTAAGTCAGGTTTAGAAATTCTCCTTGTATAATTGTATCAGCAATTCTTTTCATTTTCAAGTTGTGTTGTATCATTTTCGTGATTAATGAACATACTAGTATACAGGATTAATGAAGGTTTCATTTTGTTTAGTGGTAAACAAGGCCTATTTAAGGCCTAAACACACGTCTGCGATGCACAGTTTTCTATAGTATTGTTTGGGTAGTAGTGTGCTATTTTAATTACCACAAAAAATACTGCTTTGTGATAACCATTACAGAAAAATGCAATAGTTTTATGGCATCAAGATTATCATTCGAACACCTGTGACTGCATGTCATGCACTATTAAATTGATGGCTAATACTTGACCAATGATTTTCCGTTTAAGCTCAAAGACACAACGATTATCACGTCATCAGGTCGTATTTTAGAAAGACCCCATCTTGCTAATTAACCTAGAGTTTGCGCGTATTTTTTCGGTTTATACAAAAAATCTTTTTGTCAGGGCACACATTGAAATTGCAAAAAAAAACTATCAATAAATCAAGACGATCTAATCACTGTATCCTTTTGCAGGAAATATCGGCTGTATCTTGACTTCTTTATCTAACATGAAAGACCGGGTGAGTATTTCCTTTCAGAGCGTTGACAATACCGACTTGAGCAGGGTTACCGGAAACAATGTGCCTTTTGTTACCGGAATAATACTGCACAATGCCGAATAACAAATGAGTCATTAGGGTTATTGTGATTTGGATCAAAATGTGTCATAAAACTTATCGGAAACCGTATCGGTGGTGTTTTTGAATTTAATGTAACAATCGCTTCTGAAAAGGTTTCTGTATCGAGTGATTTGAACTTTGTCTCCGCGTGTTTGTTTTTTTTGATCGGTTTCGGCAGCTGTGAAAAGACTTTTAATATTATATCAATACACGAACAAAAGCCCCGTTATATCTAAAATCGTTTAACAGTGTTAGATTACAAAACAGCATCAACGTTTATTGTGTGGTATTTTGCTCAACAAACAGTTTATTTAGATTTTAACAATGGCTATTCCCTTAGCACATTATTCTCAATTTTGCGGCTTGACAATGCGTAAAATGGGGGCATTTTAATGGGCATTTTGTTTAAAATGTTGAATTATCTATTGATGAATTGCGAGGCAGCTCAGTGTAGCATTGTTTGACCGGAAACCGTTCGCTGCCGTTTGTGAGTGTCGCAAAAGAAATATTTGTTCGAAAATATTTGTTTGTAAAGAAAACAGTTCTATGCTAAACGGTACTTTCGATTATCCCGTCAAACAAATCAATATTTGGTATCGCACAGAATCGTATAACAATGACAAAATTATGTAAAGACATGTATTTGATTGAGTGTTTTATTTGGTGTAGATTTATACACGTTTACCATACGTATTATACGTATAGATTTGTGACGAATTAAATGAACACAAGAACCGAAAAAAAAATTAAAAAATAACACGTTAAAGAATAAGAACTTCATTACAGAATGCAGGTTTAGAAAGAATATACTGTTAACACTGATAAACCATGCTGTTTTCATACAGTTATATACACGACACATTCTTATACATGTGTATTGGTTAAATGTACGATGACCAAAAACACAAACATATAAACTAAAATGGTCGAATAGAAAGCTTACATTGTTATTAACTTTGCTATAAATTAAACAAATGCACAGCGATTCTACTAAAATAACGTTTTCATAAACTCATACAAAAATTGTTGCGCTTGCTCCATAAGTTTTGCGTGCGCAGGCGGAGTAACCACCTGCCACATCGCGCGTGCGTCAGTGAAATCTGATTGCCTCGGATTATATCGCAGGGAAACAATGAACACTTAATAAACTAACACTAATGTGAACTGAGCAATAATTGAGCTTCTGAAAGCATTATCATCATTTCTAAAAGTTTAAATGTACGGCTAATGATACTTTGTAAAACGACGACGGCGATAGAAATCTACAACTGCAGTAATGATTGATTATGGCGAATCAATGAAATTAAATTTGATTTCTAAATACTTTTGAAGAAAACATTTTACGAAAACGCGCCTTTAAAAAGCGAATGTTTAGATCGCAATTATGATAAAAAGCATCACAATAACACTGAAAGGGAATTAACAAGTCAATAAAAAGAACTCAGCTGAAATCTGAAAGTCGGTTTAGTGCACTTTTTTACAGCGTTTAAAACGTAGTAAATCACAAATTGAAAAATGACAAAACAATGATCTGTTAATGATTATGACGATATTTAGTCGTATCAGAGATAGCTGAAGCTTTGTGGTTTGAAGACGACGAGACTGAGCATAATTAAACCATTTCGCGCTATAAAGGTACACGTGTGCATAAGGAGAATGTTCATAGGGCGAGTGTATTTAAGAAAAAAAAAGAATGATGGTTTAAAACAACCATTATCATGTACACATAATAACGATTAAGATTATGATGATGGGGTAGATGATGATCATGATGATAACGACGACGACAGCGTCGACGATGGCGAATAAAGATGATTTTAATGGTTATGTTGTTGTTGATGATGATAACGATGGTGATGGAGAGGATAATTATGACGATGCTGATGAATACCAAATATGTCAAAAATAATATGCGAACAGTCAAGATACCAGCGAATGAAATTAATTATGAAGTATGTATAATATATGTGCGAATAAATTGTTAATGCCCTATAGTTTTTTTATATATCAGGTGACGCTCAGAATAAAATAACGGCGTAGGCTTGTTTTTTTTCTGTTTATCATACCTCCATTTAAAATTAGTAAATAAATTATAAAATATAATCGCTACGACATAATGAATATGTTATATGACGTTTGACGTGTTAATCATGACGTCATGAGCCCTTGCGCTTTATATTTGTAGAAACAAACACACATTTTGTTTTGCTGTTTCTGTAGCTTTTTGTGTTTAAACTAGATTAGATCGTGGTATCAAATTGTGTTGTTTTTTTTTAATCTGGTTTGTTTTTACCGAAAATGACAACTTCATTGGTGATTATGAGTAATATAACGTACCTCTACACATATGACCAACCCATGGATGCGAAAGACCTAGAACATATCCGATAAAATTTGATGAGGTCCGATGAAATTTCCGAAACTGTCGGACATCGTGTCCGACAAAAACCACAACAATATGTAAAACTTTGGTTAAAAATGAACACTCAACTAGGAATATGTAAAAGAAAATACGGACTGGTTTATTTTTATTTTACTTCGATAGATTATTCAACTTAAAAATAAAACGGATATTTTCCAACCAGTATCACAAAAGTACAGTTCCCGCAAAGAAAAACAAAATGTAGCGAGTAAAGTCGAGCGAATATTAATACGAAATAAACGCTAATCACTTTTTGCTGATATGGCTGTAAAGTGAGCGGCATTTACAAATTAAACAAAAGTAATACAGGCTATAAAACGGCGAAAAATACCTGTTTCGGCAAGGATGTCACGTGGTAACCCCCTATAAGAGGACTAGCGTTTTATATTGCTGTTTAAAATTACTTGTAGTGTATAAAAAATATCACAAAGCTTTCTTCATTTTTAAATGAAAGTTGTATCTTATGTTTTCATCGAACGGGTTTAAACTAAGTTGTTATTTTATTGTATTTAGAATTGTTAAACATCCCGAGCGTTATAATAATAAAAATAAACTCTATAGAAGGTATTTTCTATTGTTTGGTTAAAGAAGAACGAGGTCCAGTAAAATCTGGTGAGGTCCGGTAAATTTTAAAAGTTATCGGACCTCATGTCTGGTAAGATTTTTTGTTTGTCTTTCGCATGGGTTGCATATGACCGAAATAATACTAACCGGATGCAAACTATTATATGAGACACCTTTCCATCAGGTCAATATAAACTATTAGTGTGATAAAAAACTAGGATACAGCTGATTTTGAAAATGAGATTCAACACCTACCAACAAGACAAACCTGTCTGCATAAACGTTAGAGCCAGTTTTCCAACACGCCTCATGTTTACGGATAGATCATCAGTCAGGTGCGGTATTGACGTAATCCGGATACAAAAGTCTATTGTGAAGTCTGGGTCACCGTATCATCAAACTCACAGAACCGATACCGCGCGCTGATCATAATAAATGCGACAATGCCGTTAACATCTAGTTACAATCATTAACACTAATCTATAGGGACTGATTCTTCAAACAGCTATAGCCATTTTATTATTTATAAGAAATTTCAAAAGCGTCTACAAATGGTATTGTCTTTGAAATAATTTATAATGTTTTAGCTATTAGTTGGCCATTCTGATGCATTTGTCGAACCATTGAAGCAGTGATAAAAGCCAGACATGTGCATTTACATTATTTAACAAAGCATGAAATATAGCGGGACCAGATGAATGATAATTTATCGGCGAAACAATCTGTTTGAAGAGAATTGATACTTGTATAGTCACAAACTGCATCAAAGTCAAAGTCAGATGACGGCAATTGGTTGATGTAAACAACACCTGAAGCAACAGCAATAACTACTATTACTGCTTCTACTTCAACTTCAATTTATACTACTACTACTGATAATTTTATAAAACAACAACTGCAACAACAACAACAACTACTGCTGCTGCTGCTGCTACTGCTGCTGCTGCTACTGCTGCTGCTGCCGCTACTGCTTCTGCTACAGCTACGGCTACTGCTGCTGCTGCTGCTAGTGCTACTGCTACTGCTACAGCTACAGCTACAGCTACAGCTACTGCTACTGCTACTGCTACTGCTTATGTTACTGCTACAGCTACAGCTACAGCTAGAGCTACTGCTACTGCTACTGATACTGCTACTGCTACTGCTACCACTACTACTACTACTACTACTACTACTACTACTACTACTACTACAACAACAACACCAACCACTTATTATATTATTATAAAAACAACGTCAACGACATTAACAGTAACAACAATTAGAACTACTACTACAATTAAAGAAACGACGAGACAACGAGGAAAATAATCGCAAATAGTTGAATTTTGAATTTCGATGAAGGTTTAATGCGTCTTTTAATGAAAGGCGTTGATCCGTTCCTAATGACTTTATCTTAAAAGCGCCACCTGTGTGTTCCCGTCTTTCCACAAGACTGTTCGCACATTTTCCTCTGCGCCCTGCACGCGCTTGCGCAGAAGAGAATCGGCCCACGAAGATTGACTTCGCTGATTTCATTCCCGCGCAATCACCCGTGTCCTTTGGTTCAGAACGCGCGTGCGGTACGGTTTCTAATGACGTTTTCGCGATGTTAATATCATTTATTCCGTTTTTATATCAAACGCGTTCGCAGAATATTTCAATAGCCCTCACATATGTTCTTTTTCCCCCTCCTCAATCTACAAACTTCTTTGGCAAAAAAAGAAAACAAAACTGATCGTCTGCTTCAGGAAGTTTTCTTTTCTGCGGTTGATTGTCCGGAAGAGAAGCGAAAACTGATGATTTTTACAGTTTCATTATTAATACCATATTTTTTGCATCGTAAATTAATGTTACAAATGGCGAATATCATATTTTAAAAATGTTCATTTTGTCAGCTATCACATTGATAATATATTTGATCTAAAGTAATGTTATTCAATAATATAACACGTTATATGATGCTTTATTAAAACAAAATACCAGGATATTATATTATCTGTCTTGAGTACGATGTTTTATTCTAAATGTATATGTTCTATTCACCACAAAAAGATTTTTATAGTGTTAAACCCGCCATTTTAAAATTAGAAATGTCTTTAAAATACGAGATAATGCATGTGTTAGAACAAGAGTTGAAAACTGATATTTATACATAATGTGCTTGTTTATAAATTAGTAAATGCTAAATAAGTTGCACTTGTGTTTTTTTTTCACCGTAAAACAATGATGTTATTTTATTGTTTGATATACATACACTCATTTTTATTCATTTTATACTACGATTAAATACAGTCCATGTAACGTTATGTCAATTGCATATGCTTATTTAAATTATGAAGTCCCTCCATGTTTGTATAATAAAAACAAAAATAAAAAATAAAGAAAATATTCGTAAAAAACATGCCGACTCATGCCATGTGAATGTGGATGACAATCGGGTAATTTATATATTTTCCTCTTCACGTCGCATTCTATACTATTTTATGGTGCAAATATACGTCATTAAATGACTGGTTTACGTGTTATCCATAGAATCTACACAATCTGATTTGATTGATTCCATAACGAGTGTTTTTGTTGAGCTTTTGTTTATTGAAATACTGTGTTATTAGCATACACTTGTGTGCATCGATACGCCATTCTGGTTCCCAATCGCAGATTTACTAGGATGACCGTGCAGTGACCCAGACATGCTACGCCATGGAATGTTCTGCATTTAAAATAAGCGTTAGACGAATCATAACGTATCATAACGTTTTTATGTAATCCGTTAAAATGAACATATTCCACCATAACCAACAGCTTACCCACGCATATGAACATCTCAGGCCTTTGGATCGTGGAAAGATTCTGACTGATTGTACTTTAATTTCGATTAAGGAAGTTCCGAAACATAGTATGGAGCCTAAAGTCACTGAAACATTTACCATTAATCACACATTTTAAAATAAACATGGTGCAATGCACTTGCGAAATTATTGTCACAAAGAATAATAAATAAAACTTCTTAAGATCCATCGGAAATAAATATGTGATTTTCTTGAACAGCGTAAAATAAACATATTACACGTTAAACTAAACTTTAAACGATGCGCACCTTTTACCCAAACATGTAAATTAGTATTCATTATTTACAAAACTATGTTTCTATTTGTATTCTATTAAGATGTAAAATAGAATACTAAACGTGTTTTCTTGTGTACCCTATCAGTATGTGATATATCGGTAATAACCTTTCGTGCAGTTAAGTGTATTTAATTAAAAACAAAATAACATCAACATGGTATTACCTTTATAGTTTTAATATCCAAATAATGCAAACCAAGCTATTTGTCTTTATTTAAAATGGCATTTACGCTACTTTTTTTAATTATCATGTGTATTCTAAGCTATATAAATGCGTCAATCTTTCACTATAAATAACGCCGGCCGTCGCGGTGGTCCCTGTGTAGGCCCTAATACTGTTGTCGTCTGCAGTGAACACAATAATAACACGGCAGATTATCGCCTGCCATGGAGAAAGTGACGTGGCAACATGTGTTCTTTGAACAATTTCATTTGGAATTTAAATCGCCTTTTATGCCACACATTACCTCCAATAATAGGATGGAAAGCTTCGGTAAGATCGCTTGAACGATTGCGTTTCCGCTAGATGCGCTATCAGGGGAGAACGTTTTTTTACTCTTTATTAGGATTAAAGACACATTTTCACGTGTATGGAGATTTACGATGTTTCGTTTCGTAGGTTATACCGAAATATTTTCAATAACTGGTCAAGCTAGAATGATAGCTTGTTCTCTAGTAACCTGAGTATGTTTGAATTGCACGCTGCCATAAAAAATATCGTCTTAAAATATACCCGAAACAAATTGAATTGCATGACCGCCGTTGTTCTCGTAATATTATAGGATGTACTGTTTCCTGGAAAGCGCCATGAACCGATGCCCATAGATGCGAAACAACAGTACTAATGAAATCTGCATAATCAAAAGCAAGTCGTTTGATAAATAAATATTAAACAGGTACCATTATAATATTACCCAAGTTTTTAAAGTGCGCGCTTGCTGTATTCCACGGAGTATTGAGTGCAAATCGTCAATCTGTCGCGCGGTTGGGCGATCTAAATGGGATTTTGAGTCAGTCAAGGAAGAATTAATGGATATTTATACGTCTGTTCTGAGATTATTTGTTGTTTGAAAGGCATTTGTGAAGTACTTAGTAGGGAAAACAATGTATTGGACCAATGTCCATTCTTTTACATGCCTTGTATGTAGGTGTCACCTGAAAATAATAAAGTGGCGTTTAATGCATGAACACATGCAATGTATCTGATACATCTGTATAACTTACTGCAAGCATGTATACATACACGAATCATTATTGAGTGATACATCTGTATTACTTACTGCAAGCATGTATACATATACGAATCATTATTGAGTGATACATCTGTATTACTTACTGCAAGCATGTATACATACACGAATCATTATTGAGTGATACATCTGTATTACTTACTGCAAGCATGTATACATACACGAATCATTATTGAGTGATACATCTGTATTACTTACTGCAAGCATGTATACATACACGAATCATTATTGAGTGATACATCTGTATTACTTACTGCAAGCATGTATACATACACGAATCATTATTGAGTGATACATCTGTATTACTTACTGCAAGCATGTATACATACACGAATCATTATTGAGTGATACATCTGTATTACTTACTGCAAGCATGTATACATACACGAATCATTATTGAGTGATACATCTGTATTACTTACTGCAAGCATGTATACATACACGAATCATTATTGAGTGATACATCTGTATTACTTACTGCAAGCATGTATACATACACGAATCATTATTGAGTGATACATCTGTATTACTTACTGCAAGCATGTATACATACACGAATCATTATTGAGTGATACATCTGTATTACTTACTGCAAGCATGTATACATACACGAATCATTATTGAGTGATACATCTGTATTACTTACTGCAAGCATGTATACATACACGAATCATTATTGAGTGATACATCTGTATTACTTACTGCAAGCATGTATACATACACGAATCATTATTGAGTGATACATCTGTATTACTTACTGCAAGCATGTATACATACACGAATCATTATTGAGTGATACATCTGTATTACTTACTGCAAGCATGTATACATACACGAATCATTATTGAGTGATACATCTGTATTACTTACTGCAAGCATGTATACATACACGAATCATTATTGAGTGATACATCTGTATTACTTACTGCAAGCATGTATACATACACGAATCATTATTGAGTGATACATCTGTATTACTTACTGCAAGCATGTATACATACACGAATCATTATTGAGTGATACATCTGTATTACTTACTGCAAGCATGTATACATACACGAATCATTATTGAGTGATACATCTGTATTACTTACTGCAAGCATGTATACATACACGAATCATTATTGAGTGATACATCTGTATTACTTACTGCAAGCATGTATACATACACGAATCATTATTGAGTGATACATCTGTATTACTTACTGCAAGCATGTATACATACACGAATCATTATTGAGTGATACATCTGTATTACTTACTGCAAGCATGTATACATACACGAATCATTATTGAGTGATACATCTGTATTACTTACTGCAAGCATGTATACATACACGAATCATTATTGAGTGATACATCTGTATTACTTACTGCAAGCATGTATACATACACGAATCATTATTGAGTGATACATCTGTATTACTTACTGCAAGCATGTATACATACACGAATCATTATTGAGTGATACATCTGTATTACTTACTGCAAGCATGTATACATACACGAATCATTATTGAGTGATACATCTGTATTACTTACTGCAAGCATGTATACATACACGAATCATTATTGAGTGATACATCTGTATTACTTACTGCAAGCATGTATACATACACGAATCATTATTGAGTGATACATCTGTATTACTTACTGCAAGCATGTATACATACACGAATCATTATTGAGTGATACATCTGTATTACTTACTGCAAGCATGTATACATACACGAATCATTATTGAGTGATACATCTGTATTACTTACTGCAAGCATGTATACATACACGAATCATTATTGAGTGATACATCTGTATTACTTACTGCAAGCATGTATACATACACGAATCATTATTGAGTGATACATCTGTATTACTTACTGCAAGCATGTATACATACACGAATCATTATTGAGTGATACATCTGTATTACTTACTGCAAGCATGTATACATACACGAATCATTATTGAGTGATACATCTGTATTACTTACTGCAAGCATGTATACATACACGAATCATTATTGAGTGATACATCTGTATTACTTACTGCAAGCATGTATACATACACGAATCATTATTGAGTGATACATCTGTATTACTTACTGCAAGCATGTATACATACACGAATCATTATTGAGTGATACATCTGTATTACTTACTGCAAGCATGTATACATACACGAATCATTATTGAGTGATACATCTGTATTACTTACTGCAAGCATGTATACATACACGAATCATTATTGAGTGATACATCTGTATTACTTACTGCAAGCATGTATACATACACGAATCATTATTGAGTGATACATCTGTATTACTTACTGCAAGCATGTATACATACACGAATCATTATTGAGTGATACATCTGTATTACTTACTGCAAGCATGTATACATACACGAATCATTATTGAGTGATACATCTGTATTACTTACTGCAAGCATGTATACATACACGAATCATTATTGAGTGATACATCTGTATTACTTACTGCAAGCATGTATACATACACGAATCATTATTGAGTGATACATCTGTATTACTTACTGCAAGCATGTATACATACACGAATCATTATTGAGTGATACATCTGTATTACTTACTGCAAGCATGTATACATACACGAATCATTATTGAGTGATACATCTGTATTACTTACTGCAAGCATGTATACATACACGAATCATTATTGAGTGATACATCTGTATTACTTACTGCAAGCATGTATACATACACGAATCATTATTGAGTGATACATCTGTATTACTTACTGCAAGCATGTATACATACACGAATCATTATTGAGTGATACATCTGTATTACTTACTGCAAGCATGTATACATACACGAATCATTATTGAGTGATACATCTGTATTACTTACTGCAAGCATGTATACATACACGAATCATTATTGAGTGATACATCTGTATTACTTACTGCAAGCATGTATACATACACGAATCATTATTGAGTGATACATCTGTATTACTTACTGCAAGCATGTATACATACACGANCATGTTGTTGTTCATCGTCCAATAACAGAGCTTCGTCGTTCTGTTCTGATGCGTGATCATAAACCACACGGACGCATCTACACTCCATGTTGTTGTTCATCGTCCAATAACAGAGCTTCGTCGTTCTGTTCTGATGCGTGACCATTAACCACAAGGACGCATCTACACTCCATGTTGTTCTTAATCGTCCAATAACAGAGCTTCGTCGTTCTGTTCTGATGCGTGATCATAAACCACAAGAACAAATCGACACTCCATGTTGTTGCTAATGGGCCGATAAACAATTATAATCGAAATGAGCATCGCTCTGGGAAAACGGGGCATTATGCATATGCGTAAAGCGGCGTACCGGATTAGCCCCTGCAGTCCCCAGACGCTTATCAAGGACGACACTTTCCGATGGTACTTTTCTTTTAAAGGAAGTCTCTACTGAGCGAAAATTCAGTAAAGGCGGAAAGTGTCATCCATGATTAGTCCGTGCGGGCTGCACAGTATAACCTTGCAATAAGCCCCGTTTTCCCAGAGCGAGTCTCAAATTAATTTCTTAAATGTACAGAAAAGAAACGTTTAGCACTTTCCCCCATACGTTACTTAGTCACCCGACTACATAGTGATTGCGCAGGCGAACCGGCGTTC
The DNA here is from genome assembly GCA_007657795.1 of Dreissena rostriformis. Classification (NCBI taxonomy): domain Eukaryota; kingdom Metazoa; phylum Mollusca; class Bivalvia; order Myida; family Dreissenidae; genus Dreissena; species Dreissena rostriformis. The sequence goes on along the minus strand of VMBQ01001102.1, from coordinate 53,322 downwards.
TATCGATAGGTTATGTCGTGCATTTTTCGCATCGCAGCACAAAAGATAATAAGTGAATTCACACATTTATTAAATAAATTGTCCGCTCGACTTGCGCAATTATGGCTTAAAATCATTCCATAGAAAAGAACCGCGTTCGCCCTTTTATGTCTTAAGTCCGAACACAGCTTGTAAATGAGCTAGCGTCTGCAAACAGACTGACTACAATGACTGGCTTTCGTGTGGGATTCTCTCGCCTTAACGTTGTGTATAATAGCATCAGAGAAGGAGGACAAAGGATTTCTATAAAACATAACAATCAACATGAATTCAACATGAATAAGCTATTTTGATACGTGTTCATGCGTAAAAGGTCCCTTATATCGCGGAGCTGGAAGCTTTTGATCTCCCGACAGTCTCTCTGTGCGTTTCTATAGTTTTGAATGATTTTCAATTTTCTTCCAACAATGCAGACATCAAGTCTATTGCGCTCTAGGTCGATTTCATTAGGCTGTTTGACAATACACATAGAATGGACGTCAACGTAGCGAGAGATGCCTGTGTTTGCATCCATCCTCCCGTCAACTCTGAGACAATATCTGCACGGGAGGCTCCAATAAATGTCAGGCTTCCAGAATATGCTCCGTGTATAGACGGTGCTGCAGATACGCCGGTCATTTAAGTGCATTTACGAAAATGGTATTTACTGGTAAATCTGTTTATATGCTATACTGGTGGTAAATCTGCTGATTAATTGATGATGTGTCTTATACTTATGGGGATGTTGGTTATGAGTGTGACGGTAATAATTTTATAAATAATAATGGTGTTAGAAAAACGGCATAACAACACATAACAGCAATACAACTCAATGAAATAACAGACGTTATCGCATAAATGTATAAAAACTTGAGTATGGATACACATTATATTAAAGTAAAATAGTTATCATTTTCATTAATATTTAAATGTTCTTATGCTAAGCGTCTTTTTTTGTATCTCGGTGTGTGCTCCTCTTAAATGCGGAAAACATATGGTTGAACATTTGGCCTAAGTCTGCTAAAATAAGAAACTACGTACAAAATAACCCATTCAAACGCTAATCATCTGGGAATATAATTTATATCATAAAGATGTTTTTCTTAGAACAAACGCGCGTGTTTTTCTTAGCCGCATTCTATACATTTTCAAAGAGCCGCCTTTGAAATCATTTCGGTACAGTGTCATTCTAAGTCACCCATGTGTGAAATTATTTGCTTTGCAGAAATCAAAACAGAACGATTTTCACAAAAAAGAGGATGAAACAGGAATGGTGAGGCTCTTTCTATAGGAATGCGATATTAAAAACTGTTTAGTGTTGAATCGAGAAACGGGCCTGTAATTTAGTTAAAAAGCTGGTGTTTTTATTATTTTATACTGTTTTGTCCATTATGAGTTAATTACTATATTATGCGTGTTTGTGTTAATAATTACAAAATTCATACTAAAACTACTGAAGTTTCAACTAAATTAATACACATAACCATTCTTCAAATGTGTTTTTTTTCTCCTTTTTTCTTTTAACTGCAATAGATCTGAAACCTGAAATGCGAATTTAGAATTACATGGTGCTATCTGTACTTCACTTGTAGCTTTATAGTCCGAACATTACTCCAAAATGGACCATTCGCATCGATTGTTATAAAATAGCCAATAACTTTAAACATACTCCTATAAAATGCATACACACATACAGTGAATACTTTTATAACAGAAATCAAATAAGATTTAAGGAAACCAAATTTCAATTAGTAAAAATGAAACATATTTACGTTAAAATGTTTAACAAATAGTTTGCAATACATTATAGTTTTACTAAGACTCAGTAAGTTTCATTATTAATCGACAGTCGGTCTTTTTCGGCATTTTATAGATTTTTCCAAATTCATTCAATCATTCGTTCGTTCATTCTATTATTCATTCTATTATTCATTCTATTATTCATTCATTCATTCGTTCGTTCGTTCGTTCGTTCGTTCGTTCGTTCGTTCGTTCGTTCGTTCGTTCGTTCGTTCGTTCGTTCGTTCGTTCGCTCGCTCGCTCGCTCGCTCGCTCGTTCGTTTGTTCATTCATTCATTCATCAAATTCATTCATTCATCAAATTCATTCATTCATTCATCAATAAATTCATTCATTTCTTTCCTTATCCGTCGAAGAGTTGACAATGAATCACAAAATATTGAAAATAACATTATGTGGGGTATTATGTCGCCACTGCATGCCTTTTCATAATTAAACACCGCCGTCATCAATAAAGTGCAATATAAAAGTGGTAAGTTCGTCCCCTAATCGATTTTCCTTACAAAACAACAAATACTGGTTTACATTTACCAACATATCTCATTTAGTATCAGGCTTTTGTCACCATCGGGCTAACACCAAGGTTTAAACTATGGGCTTGTTCGTTAAAATTGCCTTGTTAATGCCCGTTCATAAATTAAAACGTTTTATCTCGTAAAGTACTGAAAGCCTCGGTATCCTAGAGGTTGGCAACACAACGCGACCAATTACCGCCGAGTATTTGTTTACATGCGAAATATCACCAATTTCATCCTGGGCATCCATCCGTAAAGTTCGATGGTTTTGACACGTAAACAATGCCTTATTTGGTTACATTGTTTTCAAACCGCGGTGTCGGTTACCCGTGCAACAAAAGCCACAGTTTCGATGCCTTTGTAAGGGGAACAATTGCATAAGAATCATAAGCGGTGTTAATTACCCCCAGAATAATGGATGCTTTCAGCCGGCGGGATTGGTTATGGTGTTTTGGTAATATCACGTTAGTTTGTCGACCAGCCACGATACGGCCTGATGCGGGGTGCTTTTGAGAATGGGCACCCAGTGCAAACACAATTAGGGCATCGTGTTTCACGATTGCTTCACGATCAAAGCAATAAACAAAATGTTTTACTTGTTGGTATTTTAAATACAATCTTGTTTTGTAGTTTAACTAATAAATTTAACGCATTAACTAATAACGAAATACAGTAGGTAGTAGATGTTCACAGTTTTGATAACGACAGAACTACTCACACACAGGTTAATGGAAATATGTTATCAAACTAAAGCCTAGCCCTGCCAGACTTACCATGTGAGACCGAGGAAACACGGACTGTTTGGTAAGACCGCGATAAAGTGGGTTCACTATGATTGAAACATGGGTATTGCTTAGTGCATAAACAATAAACGTTGTAGATGTGCTACGTTACAGAGACATATGCCGATATTACATCGTGTTGCTGCATGCGTTTTTGTGATCGTTGAAAGGAACATATTACACTGATTAACACTTGCATACTGGCGCATAATTGTCTGGAAAAGAAGACGAATGCAACAATAATGTATTCTATATGTCTAACTATGTGTGCATCACGGTCACAACAGAATCATTAAAACGCACAACATGGCGAATTAAGGATATACATTATTTGAAGATAAAAAATCAAACATTTAAGCAGACTTATAGATGTTCTCGGAACTTTAATAAAAGCATGTCTGGTGAAATTTTAAGAACACAACTGAATGTTATCTTGCGGGGAAGCACAATGCATCTTAAGGTTCATACATAAGAACGGGACAGTATGCTACGGGCCATAACTCTTCGCTCATGCCCTCAAAGAATTCCGGGTTTCTTTTCAAGAGGGATAATATTATTACCCGCGATTGGTTTGTCTGGAGCTAAGTTAGAAAAAAACTGTTTTAGCGATTCTTATAATTAAGAAATGTATTTAAACAATTGGCTGTCGGTGCTTGTTTCACATGTGTATTTCTTAACAGCATATTTGCAATTGGCGTTAAGCATGAATTGTGCATGTTTTATAACATATTTTAATTTAAAATGTATGGATGTATATTCCATTGTCAATCTGAACTCCAATATGGGAAGAGGTAACAGTCACATCCGCAGCTTTATTCGTTTCCATTATCAGTTGTCAAATGGGCAGCAGCTATTGCCACCAATTTGTTATCGTGTTTACAAAAGCCAAATCTATCTTTTTACGCGGTTAGAGTAACACAAAAGAGACACAATAGGACAGAAAACTGATAGCGAACCATTTCAATGGCCACACTACGGTAGTTGAACTTGTAAAAAGAATTTTAATGAAACCGAGGGGCAGTTTTCGCATCTTAACAACATGTTTTCTTTGCTTCTGTGTCAGGGGTCACATTTAAATTGCACTGTGAAACTATTGAAAAGAATCCACTTGACGAATCTGAAGGATTCATCTAATTTACAAAATATTCACTTTATTGTGAAAAGTCTCAAAACATGAAAGAAATTATTTGGGTACTTAAAATATAAGGGACAACGTGTTACGATCTCATTTAAATCTCAAAACCTCGTTTATTCGCCCTTTCAATGCAGTACTAAGCCGATGCTATTGAAATGTAATTGAACTGTGGTTAAAACGAATGAAAACTTTCGATATCGACTTAAGGCTGGAGTTGAATGTTTGTCTTTCATTTTGCGGGCCCATCGAAGACGAGACTTTTATCAACCCATGTGTGAATTGCAAATTAAAGCAGCGAACAATAGTTGTTTCAATCGTCTGTTTACACTGAACAGATATGTTTTGTTACTATTATACTTCAAGTATTGGCGTTATTGTATTTTGCTCGAGGTTTTTCCTCTCACATTGACATTGAAAGCGGACAATTACCTCAGTAAATATTATTCATTAATTGAGGCAGAGCGAGTCTCATTCTGTTCCTTAATGATATGAAATCGAGCTTCGTGTCCAGTGGTACAGACCTAAGTTCATTTAATATGCTGACCAAAAAAAAACTATGAGAAAAACAAAAATATTACTTGTCGGTGTAAACGATGAATATTGAATATTGAATAATAATAATAATAATAATAATAATAATAATAATAATAATAATAATAATAATAATAATAATAATAATGAAAGTGGTAGAAGTAGCAGTAGCAGCAGCTGTAGCAGCAGCAGTAGCAGTAGCAGCTGCAGTAGTAATAATAATATTAGAAATAGTAGTAGAAGTATTAGTAGTTGTTGTTGTTGTTGTAATATCAAAACCATCATTTGTATTACTTCCGGTAAAACAGTTTCGTTAGTGAAACCAAACAAGGAAACATAAAGGATTTTATACATATCCTCCATTGTTAAAACATGAATGGCAGACTGAATCAGACTTGTTTCGCGTAATCATGTAGGATATTGATTCCAGATGGCAACCAACAAGACGGGTGCGAATTAAACAACGGAACTGCTTTTTGTCTAATGTTTCTTGTACTTTCGTTAATTTAAAATATGAAGTTGGTAAAGACTATAATTATGATGTAGATATTTCTTATCTCAACTAAAAAAATAGGTCAGTTAAATTTCTATTTACATTTGAAAATTACAATGCACTGTACAAGATGAAGACGAAACATGAGCTTGTTCATATTCGAAGGCATGTGAAATGGAACCCGTATCGTGTAATCACAGCATACAAACCTGTCACGAATTACAATCCGCTGAAGAAAAGATCAGGGAAACGAAAGTCCGAACTTAGAAAGTTCAGAATTTCAATATGCGCAACTTGAAAGAAATTGGTCTCCTAAAATGCGTGTTACATTTGTCATTTGATTTTTACAGAATGCTTAAGATTTAGACAAACATTACTTTTGCAAAGGTTTCAGTTTAAGAGTGATATCGGACTATACAGCAATGCCTTGCCATACATGCACTGGGGCGCACGCGCATCTAGGTTGTCCGGGGTAAGAGGGAACATGGCTTTGACCGCGTTCACACACGGTATTCAACGAATATCCTTTCAAATGTTATGAAAACTTAATTGAATATATTGAAAAGTTCAAAACTGTTAACAGATTTCATGAACATGACGGAAAGCATTTGTCCAATTCTACGTTGAATGTCTAGTTTGATAACCGTGTAAACAACTGCACTAGAGGAGTGGCTTGGTTCTTATAAAAAGTAAAATATTTGCATAATTTACTTGTTATGATGATTAATTTACCTATATGTTATACGTCAATTAATAAACGTGCTACATATTGGCAATACAATATGAGATACGATTGATGCGTTTCAACAATCTTCAATTAGTAAGCATGTATACGTTTTATCAATTGCAATCATAGGTTAGACAATCAATAATAAATGTAATTGCTTTTCCAGTCGGGTAATGGACACAATGTCGCCAAAAGCGCGTTCCCGAAGTCCCAAAGGAGGTTTCAATCCTAGTTACTGTGAAGCGACGAGTGCCATTTTGTCTGCGCTGCAAGTTCCAAGGCTTGCAGGTAGGCAGTGAGGTGAATTGGACCGCGTCTAATAACATCCTTGCTATAAATGAACACTTCGATAGGCATTGTTATCTGGTAATAAGAAGTATTTCAATGACATTGGATACGATTAGCAAACACCTCTAACAACAATTTGGGAATCAAAGTTGCAGTATTTATTATTTGAGCGTGAACTTGTTTTTATAACAGATAACAAACGTTTGCTTTACATATGCTGAAGAATATTCCGAGAATGCCTGCTCATAAGTGCTTAACAGAAACGAAGGATAGAGATATACAAATTGACAAAAATCTAATATAGATAACATCAATATATTTTATAGTAGTGCGCGAATATTGACAGCCAAAACGTCGTACTTCGACAAAGTGAGTTAACGTACGTCGAAGCAGAATGTTGACGCGACTAGTCATACGTAGGTAATATACACATATCTACGTCAACGTAAGCTGGCTTGAGTCGGCACGCGTTGGCCTGCGATGCGACAGTGCGATAACCTACTATAGTGAATGAGTGAATTGACTAACGATGTTTTAATAGAACGTGTCTGCGTTGACGCAAAACCCAGACAAGACCAACGTTCTGTTGCGTAGTCTTTCGGGGTTGGAAAAAGACGCCGAAGACTCAAGAGTCTAACTAGATATAGTCTTGCGACTTGGTGTGGCTTGGGCTGTATACATAACATGCAAACATATGTTTACATATATACTACATTTATGTACACAATACAATATACATGCATGTCCGCATTGCCAATTTATCTTTTGATTCGTACATATTAAAACATACGTAACAGTTTGACTTAAATGAAGTCTCAAATACTCAATACAATTCAATTACATACATAAAACGTATCTGTACACATACACATATGTTGACATTTGTATTCTTATTTAAGACGAAGCTATTCTATTTTGAGTCTCAACTTTGAAGTTAATTCATTTGCCACAAAAGCATTACAATCGTAATTGATAACAATAAGTGAAAATGTTAAACATACACTAGTATCCATGCTTACATTTTGGGCATGGTATTCCTACAGAGCAAGAGCCGTGTAATGACTTCGAACTCAACTTATCATTCCGCCTTTGACAATCTAACACAGTACCACTATCCAGTCTGTGACCAAAACATAATGATCCCGAAGTCATAGGTGAAGTTTCAATGGACGTCGACGAACCGGTGAACTGCTTAAACAATTTGTGAATTATTATATGGTTCTAATATGGTTTATTCAATATACAATAGACACACAGTCCATGAGTATACATGTTCAAAACATAGTAACATATATAAAGGCATGAACTGTTATCAGTTTTGAATTTCATAAGTTTAAAAAAAAGTATCAATACATGAAAAGGTCTAGGACAATTNAAAAAAAAAAAAAAAAAAAAAAAAAAAAAAAAAAAAAAAAAAAAAAAAAAAAAAAAAAAAAAAAAAAAAAAAAAAAAAAAAAAAAAAAAAAAAAAAAAAAAAAAAAAAAAAAAAAAAAAAAGACGAGGCTACAAAAGAGCGAGAAGTCAAGTTTGAGTAAAAAAACAACAACAACACAATTAATCGTAATAATATTTATAAAAGTTTCTTTGAATAAATGGTTTATGTACAAACATGGATAAGTTTCTGTTTGGTACTTGTATTGTCAGATTGCATTAATTCCATAAACGTTATCACAGTCGTTTGGTCTTGTCCAGTAATATTTATTTATATACACTCGTCTAATATCATCATATAAGAAACATTCTAACATTCTATTACAGCTAAAACAGAAGTCATTCATTAAAAACTTATTTGCAATGCAATTAATTGTGATTGTTATCGTAAACGAGTGACAACATAAAAAGGAAAAGGTATGCATACATATGTATAGGTTCAACTTGATATTCTTTTTAAACAAACGAGACATTCAAAGCTTATGTCACAATCAATACGATGTATTGAAAGAAACTTAAACATATGCTTACTTTAGAAATCAAATTAAAGAAGAACAAATGATTACGAATTTTAAGTTGTCACACATACTCAATACAATGACATTGTCTTTCATTGAAATATAATTTTCAAACAATTTTCGTTCGATTTACGGGTTGTCAATTCGCCACGCTTGGTTTATTTTTGACATGTTGTTGTTCAATGAATGCTAACAAGCATGCGTAAATAAATCGTAAGGGCATCAGTACTCATATAACTTGTCATTTCGCTTTGAAAGCTGGTACTTAACAAATTGACAATATGATACGATAATTTATTAATAATTCCCTTTACCAATAATACGGCCCAATGAAGTATCGTGTATGGTTTTGATTATCAAATGAATTAAAGCCATAAATTACTTTCAATAGCATCATTTAGTTCAACAATACATATTTAGCCTTTGCATTTGAAAAGAGAATTGACAATATGGTTCATAGTTGAAAAGTGTACTTTCCCATGAACGCTCACACATCACTGTCATAAACAAGGGCCATTACAGTCATGCCTATTGCGTTACTAAACAGTTTCTCGTTATTGTCACATGAACGCTTTGATTTCAATTATATTATGTAAATGTTTGTCCCACTTTGTAAACGATATCAAACCGAAAACGGAATCTCTTTTACGAGTTTTTGATGATGCCATATGCTGAATATGAAGCTATTGTGGCCGACTGGTTTTTGAGATTAAGGATTGGTAGTAATTTAACTAGATGTACTATTAGCTGTGTCACTTTTGCTCTAGCGTCTGAATCAGGCAACAGTTAAAATAAATTATTGTATATGCCATGTGTGTGAATCAGTTAATAACTTCTTTGGCAATACGACCTTACTGAGGCATTTTCCAAACCACATCAGTAGTACAGCTACACTAGAATCAACCGTTTACGACGGGAAACGTAACAACGTCTGAAATAAATTCTAATAATAGCTATTAAGCACTTATTTAAAACACACATCTGTGGTCTTCTGTAGATACAGAGCAACACACAATTAACAGTATGCTTCCTGGGGCAGCGACTTCAAAAGATCATTGCCTGCAACAGGGGGGGGATGTATTGGTCAGCCTTATCGACTGTCAAACCAGATACAATAATTTAAATGTATTAAGTTACGGATATTAATCTTAGCTCGATTTCATCGAAAGTGTAAGGCTTGTAGAAACACCCTCAAGTCCTTGTCCCGTGCTTGATGTATTTTTAAAGAACCTGAGTGGGGATCTAACCAGGGCGGGAACCATATTCTAAAAATCCTTGAAACGCTATGAGGTAAGCGTTTTTGATTACATTTTGGTTGAGTCCATTATGTTCGGATCCATTGTCCTCAAAGGAGTAAATCGTACGATCAGCGCATACTTAACAAAAATATATATGACGACATGATACCAATATACACTAACATGGTTAGACCCTTAATAAAAATTGAATTAACATCTCAAATTGTCTGCGTTCTGCAACAGAATCAGATATAAAGGAACAGGTATATGGTCATCATTTGTGTTCTTTTTCACTTATTGTATTGTAAGCTCCTTCATAGAACTATATAAGTTAATGTATATTGTGCTGGAAATTTATTGTATTCATGTTTGTATTAAAACAACCTAGTAGAACATTTTTTAAACAATCATAGCTTGCAATAACAAGGCACATGTAATAGTCCTGTATGTTAAGGGACAAAAAAGCGTCTGTTGCACAATACTCCATCACAGAATAAGACTATAACAATATCTAGGTATATTCAAAAAGAGCTTTGAAGCGGAAAGTCGACAATGGTTTAACAAGAAATTGATCATTGACATTTCAAACGTCGAAGATGCTCACCACGATAGAGGTGGCAGAACTGAGTATAAGCAAACAACTTGACAAACGTCTTCAAAATATGCCATTAAACGCGCCAAAAAAGCCCATTGTCACACTTTCATAATCAAATTTATAGGCTTTTATATGCTTTATTGATAGTTGACAGGGGTTATTGTGATGATTTACAAAGCATCTACAAAGGTTGCGAGATATATTCAATAGCTTCTTTTAATTCAATATAAATGTTTATTTATGCCGATACAGTGGTGGAAAGACACTGTCAGTCAAGATTATTGTATATAGTCTGTTCAATGCAATCTTAATGGAGAAGTTGCTGACAATGTTGGCATTAAGATTTGTCAATGATTGGTCAACTTGTTCACTCACAATACTGGTTAAACAGTTATAGAATGTCGTGTTCTACTCAGACGTGGCCTTAGATTCGTGGTTTGACATCATTTGCATTTCATTGTCGACTTAAACATAAAGTTATGCAGATGTATCCAGACACTATACATCAACCTAGTCCATATCAACGTAATATTAACGTATTGTGTAGCCCAATATCAGACCATTGAACTGATCGACTTGTACATAGCGGAGGTCGTGAAGTTGGTGTGCTTTATAGACGGTCGAGCTATTGACTTGTACATAGCGGAGGTCGTGAAGTTGGTGTGATTTATAGACGGTCGAGATTTAAAGTAATATAAATACGAATATTGTAATTAATTAAGCATGGAAAACAAGCCCATGTAAATGCGAATAGTTCCAAAACATTTATAATTATAAATCTATAAAAAAAATATATAAAGCACAGACGATTTGTTTATAATTAGTATGTGAAAAAAAACACATACAATTGGCATAAACATACAAAGATTTAGGGAAACATGCTATAGTAATGATTGTACATGGAATACCCAACATTTAATTTTTGCATATAATGTACATATACTGTACACAACATTGATTGATATTTTTTCCCTTTGTGCATATTTTTATACATTTCTAAATATAGTAATACTTGTCTATATAAATGTTTATATTTTTTATTCAATGTAGTCCATATCATAGCGACACTTGGTTGATAACCATGAATTATTTATGTTATCATATTCTTATTTTCAATGGCAAATTGTTCCTTCAGCAAACATCTATTTCGAGTACCGTTTTCTTCTCGATACAACATGAGAAACACTTTATACATGTAGCACACTGCGCGCGTCGAGAGACCGCCGCGACTTGTGAATTATGGCACGTGGTGTCGACAGCTGTCACGTGGCAACCGGGTCTAGTTCATTAAAAACAAATAAATGTCAAAATATATTAATGACGAGATAGTAGTAAGGTTTAGTCGAAAAAATACCATGAACAACTAAATATTAACCGTTTCTAATATTAATGCAATGGGTAGTTGACGCTGTTATTAGCTTAAGTTTTATCATTTATTTAAAAAAAAAGAATACACATGTATTCAACCGTGGTGGCTGTATCTTTATGTATTCAATTCGGATTAAAGAACAGTCCGAAATAGAGAATAGTCCGAAATATTCCGTATGTGTTCTTCAAAATGATCTAACATTCACCGACGATATGATTCATTTATTAATGTTAAATACAGCATATCTCGCACACTTGTATCCTTTATCTCCATGGAACTTGCTGCACTCATGATAGAACGGAATGAACAGCCACGCGGGGCTCATCAGCACAGATCAGTGGCGAGGCAAAGACGCAATCTTCGCAGCGCGGACCACCCGCACCAATACTCACGAGAGTTCCACATAGAGACTTACTTAATATGCTGGGATTCGGAGTAATTGTTAGTCTATTAGTAGAGTATTTATTCAATTTCCTAATAAATGATTGTCATTATTTTGATAAACCATTGACTTTCACATATTTTATGATTTAATTTACTTAATTGATATTTCGATAAACGATTCCTCTTAAAAACTGCTAAAATTGATATAAACTTTTGCTTGAGATTTTCCAACATAGCAAACTGTTTTAGGTGAAAAATAATATTTGTTTAAATAAATAACTGTAAAATGGAAATTGATTTACGTGTCCAATGCCGCAAATGTAGTACTAGTAAAATGCGTAGACACACTTGGACAATGACAGACACATTATGGCTTCACAGAATAGCAAAGATAGATATATTATTCCACTTTGCACATTTTGCGGAACACAATTTGTCTTTATGGAAACAAATTAGGTTAATGAAGCGCTTCGTTTAGTAAAGATTTGAATAGAAATGAAAGATAATCATGAAAATTATATGTAAATAAAATGGTCTTTAAATAAAAAAGGAAAATCAAATGTTCATATTATGTTATTTTAATTGGTTTTAAAAGATACTCGAATTAGATATTCATTCAATTAATTCAACTTAAAATGTCATAACATATATGTAAGTTATCCTTACACAATGGCAAAGCTGTCGTATCTATTCTATGAACAATAATATGCAGAGAAAAGATGTCATACAAAAGTACCATACACAATCAGTGAAATATTATAGTTTATCAACGAAAACAGCTGCAGGTAAAAGTAGGTCAACAAAGTACATGCGTTTCCGAAAGTAAATGTAAATAATAATTAATTTAAGTCTTGAAATCAGTCGTATCAAATGAACAATAATATTAGGAAATCAAATATAAAATGCAGAGAAAATAATCAAAATTCACATGATCATTATTGTGCAATATAAAATGTTGTTTTGTAACAAGCAATGGTAAACTGATGAACGAGTACAGAAAGAGTATGAATTACGATATGCTAATACTTTATAATGTTTTGCATGTTGATTGTAGGTAAGCAATATAAATATCTGTGGTTGTTATAGCGCGTGTACTTTTTCATATGCATTCAGGTTTGTTTATGCTCTAAATGCATTCCTGTTTAAAATTGTGTACACGAAGATAATTTAAAGCATTTCCGATTCTTAAAAACGCAAAGCAACAAGTTCACATAATTAAGTGTATGTTGTATATTTATTCCTGTGTTTGTTCATGAGTAAGACTGTATCATCCTTCTTATCGTTTTCTGTTCTGGTTATTGAAACGCCAACATTTGCACAATGCTGTGGCTTCTTCAATTGGCTGTGACGTGTACAAATGTGTATTATATTGAGGGTGCATACCACTCATATTGTAAAATAATTCAAAAGAGACAAAGATATCAGTCAATATGAAAACCAAACAGGGTGGCAATTCTATTACCACTTAAATACGAAATGATTTTTATTATTATTTACCTTTCACAAAATGTGACACCCGTTACAAACAAACATTACCCTTCATTGCAAAACGATTTGAAAAGAAAAAAATGCATGGGGCGCTTATTGCCAAAAATAGCACTTCTTTGAAAGAAATCACGTCATTTCATTATAATATAGCACAAAACACTTTATAGGATAATCTGAAGAACATATACCATTTAGTGCATGTTTATGTAATTGATGACATTATGTCTATATTCAGACAATATTAAATGATGGGCTATTTTGATGTTATTAATTTTAAAATACCATTAAAAAGTCATTTACTAATTCTTTAATTCCAAAGTTTATATTTTCAGGAAACATTATAAAAGAGCATATTAACTATCGGATTGACAACTATCATCGTGGACGATTAACTGACGTGAAATGGGCGACACATAAAGTAATAATCGCACAATCGATACGCACTTCTCTGCCTATAGCCCGCCTATTTGATTGCAGTCACGTCGTTGTCTTCTTATTGGATGGTAAACAGGGGGACAGACGGTTATGCATGTCTCATATTGCCAATTATATTTAACGATAATATATTCAGATGCATGGCGATCTTACATTAATTGTTAGAATAGTAAGAACTGCTATTTATGCGCCTGTGTAAAAATCTTTAAGTTATATGTCTATGATAAAACATTGAAGGACTTCTTTACAGTTCTAGAAACGACAACAAAAAAGTATACATGCTTAATGATTATGATACATGCATGTGCACGCAAACACTTACAATGCACAAAATATAAATACCTGCGTAATATTGAATTGTCTTAATTAATGTATTTTGAAATGTTATATATGATTATTTCAAACATTCGTACACATTCTGATACTGAAATAAAGATTTTTTCCTTTTTCGTGTTTGCCTTGGTGTAGAAATCACATACATGAATAAATATTTGTTTTTTCTCAAGAAGACTTTTATTTAGCTACTTTTTATTATCGATTTAAGGTGATAACTAAATCATAATGTAATATATCTTTGTTTCCCGTGCGATCACTTCCAATATGACCAGATAAATCATAAGGTCACAAGAAGCAGAGCTATATATATGACCACACATGAAATATTCGAAATGATAATACGATCTGACACGGAAAAACGTTTTTGCGTTAAAGGGGCCGTCCAACAGATTTTGGCATGTATTGAAGCTTGCCATAACATGCTTTAAATGCTTTATATTGATACATTTAAACATTTGAACTAAAAATCTCCAGTAAAAAAACAAGAATACAATTTAAAAAAGGAAAAAAGTAACCCTCAACAGGGCTCGAACCACTGATCCCTGGATTCCTGGAGTCCTGGAGTAAAAAGCTAAACGTTTAGATCACTCGACCATTTACGCTCATGTTTGTAAAAGATATATTGTTTAGCTATATAAACAATCCTCGTAGTTTCCCAAAATATCGTTTCGCGTCGCACGACGCTTTATCTGTTGGATGGCCGCTTTAAAGCCTGAAAACGGATAACAGGAAATACTAAAAAATTACAGGGATGATGGGGATGTGTGTGTGGGGGAGGGCGACACATTTAGTGAAAATAATGAGGAATTAAATTAAAATCTCGCAATTATAAAAAAACATTTATTACAAATCAGCTCTTCATATATATATATCATATTAAGTTATTAGAATACATTTACATTATATATATAATATAAAGACAATAGCTGTTTTATAATATAGAGGGAATAGCTTTTAAAGAACTAGTCTAGCGTTGGTTCCTATAATTATGACCTTGTACGATTTTACAATAACGTATAAAACCAGAATTCTTGGACCTCAGAGCGGAGAAAACAAGCTCCCTTAGTGTTAAGATCCGCAACATTATAATACTATTAAAATATAGTTTATAGCTCTAGTCAAACGTTATATTGATACAATTGTTAAACGAGGATAAAACAATTTTGGAACACCTGTTTGGTTATTAATACACGAGAATACAATTGTTTGATCTGACGACAATAACCACAACCATAAAAAGTGAGCATTTAATATCATCTTTTGTTAAACAATTTGCAAACATTTCAGCAATTTACCCGCCCTTTGTACTAATATTTTGATGTTGTCTCCCATCTTTTCTAATTGAGACCATCAAAAATAATACAAAAGTATGAATTATGACTTAAAAGGTATATAAAAATGTCGTAAAATATTCCAGATGGCTAATTTAAAGCCAACACTCGACAAAATCATATAGTGCTTAAACAACAAAGTTTTGAATACAAATATCATATGCTGTCATGCATAACAGTCATAAAGAAATCACAATTCCATATCACGGTTTGGAGAAAATTGTAATGCAATAACAATTTGCAGCTAACAATAAATGAAGTGTGTGAAAATTATTCCGACAATATGTATGTTAATATGTTAATATGGTAATATATTATAAATAAAAAATATATATATTATTAGCCACACCAAATATTATTTGACAGTTAGTTGACTTTTGTTGTCGGCACTTCTAAAAAGCACGGGTAATGAATCAAATATTTTACTGGTAATTACATTTCACGTTTATAATATTATATAAAAACCTAATTTTGTACACGTTTATAACATAATATACACACCCACCTAAACAAATGTAATAACATATATACATAAATAAAATGAAAAAATAAAATAACGAACCAAGCATAAATTCGTGTAGCGTATTGCATTATTTACTACCAAACATAAATTACTGTAGCTTATTGCATTATTTACTTCCAAACATAAATTCTTGTAACTTATTGCATTA
Source organism: Dreissena rostriformis (assembly GCA_007657795.1). Taxonomy (NCBI): domain Eukaryota; kingdom Metazoa; phylum Mollusca; class Bivalvia; order Myida; family Dreissenidae; genus Dreissena; species Dreissena rostriformis. The sequence continues at coordinate 37,237 of VMBQ01001102.1, read as the reverse complement.
TTCAGTGCCAGACATAAATTACTTTAGATTATTCCATTATTTACTATCCAACATAAATTCCTATAGCTACATGCATTATTTACTACCAAACATAAAGTACTGTAGCTACATGCATAAATTTGTTTTACCACTTAACATAAATACACTGTAGCTACATGCTTTATTTACTACCAAACATAAATTCATGTAGCTACATGCATTATTTACTACCAAACATAAATTCATGTAGCTACATGCATTATTTACTACCAAACATAAATTCATGTAGCTTCATGCATTATTTACTACCAAACATAAATTCATGTAGCTCCATGCATACTAGACGTTCAGATGGATATTGAAACACAAAACACATTTCTAGTTATTTAACAATATATGGGGACACACGTATTTATAACTAAACCCACCAAAGTTTACAATTGAAGCTATAATGTCTCGCCGCTTGTGTTAGACACTCATGCTTGGATCTTCTTCTTCTATACTTCATGTACACACATTGACCAGAACAACCGAGTTTTGTATTATGGTGCATATTGCTGCGAGGCATACATGAAAAATTGCACATACATTAAGCTTTTTGTAACTTCCTCTTCAGATAAATCAGGATATTTTTTGTAACGATAAAATACAAAATTGTATTGAAACAAATATGGAACATATTATCTGACCGTGTTGTAATCATTCATATGATATAAAAATGGATGTTATGTATGGTTGTGGTATAACAATGGATTTTATAAACGGTTCTGGTATTACAATGGATGTTATGTATGGTTGTGGTATTAAAATTGATTTTATAAACGGTTCTGGTATAACAATGGATTTTATGTATGGTTGTGGTATTACAATGGATGTTATGTATGGTTGTGGTATTACAATGGATTTTATAAACGGTTCTGGTATTACAATGGATTTTATGTATGGTTGTAGTATTACAATGGATTTTATAAACGGTTCTGGTATTACAATGGATTTTATAAACGGTTCTGGTATTACAATGGATTTTATGTATGGTTGTGGTATTACAATGGATTTTATAACCGGTTCTGGTATTACAATGGATTTTATAAACGCTTGTGGCATAACAATGGATTTTATAAACGGTTCTGGTATTACAATGGATTTTATAAACGGTTCTAGTATTACAATGGATTTTATAAACGGTGCTGGTAAAACTATACATTTTATCCGTTTTGGCAATTGGTTGATTGCCATAAATAAAGGACCACGAAGGTCTGATGATAGAAGTGCAATTCTGCTGCAGCTTCTGGAGTTTCACTTCTTTTTATTTACAATTATGGTATTCCAACGGATGTTATAAATGTTTGTATTATTACAATGGATTTTATAAACGGTCGTTGTATTACAATAAGTTTTATAATCGGTTGTATTGCAATGTATTTTATTATTTTATTGCAATGATTTTTTTTTATTTATTGCAATGTAATTGATTGATTTATTGCAATGCATTTTATTGATTTATTGCAATGTATTTTATTTATTTATTGCAATGGATTTTATTGATTTGTTGGAATGGATTTTATTGATTTATCGCAATGGATTGTATGAACGGTTGTGGTATAACTAGGGATTTTATAAACGGACGATGTACTACAATGTTTCATAAACGGTCGTGGTTTTACTAAGGATTTTATACACGGTTCTGGTATTAAAATGGATTGTCTTTAATAGTTGTGGTATAAATATGTATTTTATAAACGTTTGTGGTGTAACAATGGATTCAATAAACGTTGTTTCACAACGGGTTTTTTAAAACGCTTGTGGATTAACTGTGGAATTTGAAAACGGTTGTGGTATTAGTATGGATTATATAAACAAAGTAAAACTCCAACTGCATCAGCAGTAGATTATTCTTGTAATCACTTCAATGTCCCTTATTTTCTGCAAGAAACCAATTTCCATACAGTAAGACACATGACAAAAACGCTTGACAAAACACAAATTCCAATGAATAAATCTGGGGTCACCGCCTCTGAAATGACAATGCCATGCATATCATTTGGGAGATTTGTGTCGTGTTCTGAAAAAAACTGGGCATAATGCATGTGCGTAAAGTGTCTTCCCAGATTAGCCTGTGCGGTTTGCACAGGCTAATCAGGGACGACACTTTCCGCTTTTATGACATTTTTCGTTTAAATGAAGTCTCTTCTTAGCAAAAATCCAGTTTAGGCGGAAAGTGTCGTCCATGATTAGCCTGTGCGGACAGCACAGGCTAATCTGGGACGACACTTTACGCACATGCATTATGCCCAGTTTTCTCAGAACGTGACTCATTTGGGAGTTTTAAGCCAGTTTTGGGCTTACTTTCCTTATAATGGCAAAGATATCTTCACAAAATATTTAAGTCTATACCATAATTAAAACTCATACAATCAGAAGTCAAGCCAAACAGCAATTAAATAGGACATGTCGAATTGACACATTAAGTTAATGATGACCCAATAAGATGTAGATGTGGTACCATGACTTTGTAGATGAGCAACAATGGCTTAATAGGATTGACCCTCCCCCCAACATATTATATTGAACATATTTGAAACAAACAAAAATGAAAAGAACGCATTTAGTGCATGTATCGTGTGTGCCTGGAGCACAAAACGTCCGTTTTCAAGATTCATAAGGGAGTAGAATAATTGGGATAAATGGACATGCTAAGTGACAAGAATAATTTTAGACTCCAGTGACTTTCCCAACTTTCAAAGACACCAGTAATTTTACTCGCAAGGTATAATTTCAAGTGTTTAAGCTAACGTAGTTATGGACTGTTTGCCTTCGAGTTATCCGAAAACCGATTTGTATTCCTAAAAAGACAACACTTTCATTTATTGAATTACCCGACGTTTATTGGTAGTTTTCAAACTTTCGCCTCAAGTGATCTTTCGCTTTATTGACTCGAATTGCGGTTCTTCTTAGAATAATTTGGACCAATCTAAACTTGGTTCAGCCGTTTTCTTCTCTTTTCTTCTGCTTTCATGTTAAATGGTCATCATAGCGTCAATTTGAATTTGCGTATAATTTGATGCCGAAAGGGCGACTGAGCTGTATAAAGTGTCACAGAGATGTTTAGGTTAAATCAGGGTATACTAAATTAACTATTTCATTATAGCCACTCAAAGCAACTAAATGTGTTTCTCGGTGTAGTTTTTTCAACCAATATCATATAATATTGATAAAAGCTGTCAATTTGAAAACTGGAATTATAATATAACAAACGAGTAGTTAACACTCCATTTTAGGAAATAGAATAAATAATTGTTGACCAAAGAGAACGTATTATATATTTTTCTATCAAACAAAACTCGAGATTACGAATTGTAAAAATACGAACCTTATACAAACCGGCAAAAGATACTATCCAGCTAGACGAAAAGTTTGATGGTATTAAATACATATAAATTTCCTAACTGGTTTAGCGTTATAAATAAAGAACCATGCACTATGACGCAAAGCAAAATGTGACTTTTTTTGTATAATGTGTCGCATAAAGTGTATCTGATAAGGCTCTTGCACGTGTAACGTGTACAATGTGCGAATATCGCTGCGATCGCATTATCCATATGATAAGCACGAGGTAACAACGAAGTGTAAATGTTTCGTACCCAAGAATTAGTACACCTTCATTTAACGTATTTAAATCAAGCCTACCAACCATAGGTATGTAGGTATTTTTAGATCTTTATTTATATTCAGTTGTGTGTTTTTTAATAAATAGTATGCCCCTATTATTATATCTAGATCTTTATCGAACCGTAAATTGTTCCTTACTTTGATCATTACAACACGTCTACGGCGTTTAAATGCAAGTCATTTAAATGCGAGTTGATAAATCACAGAAATGTACTTTTATATTCGCCCGATTTTAAGAAAATAGTGTGTATATGTTTGACTCAATTTAACTTTACTTGCATTATGAAGTGATATAATGTAACGTTGTTTAATCGTAATGTACATGTCCCAGTAACTGAAATGAAACGCCAAGATTTGTACCTGACATCAACCAATCTCGACTTCTTATTGTGTACATGCGGTATATAATCAACCAATCTCGACTTCTTATTGTGTACATTAGTTGCCACGTCAAGAGTTATTTTTCAAATTTAGGGGAAATATAAGGGTCAGTGGTAAAAAAATACTGTCAGTCTGATAGCAGGGAACAGAAGTTATTGTAGGCCTAACTATTAACAGATTAACTGAACTGGCTGCATTGATGTTAGCACCTTCAAAGGCTGGTTCACTCAATGGCATACAAAAGACTGATTATAAGACATGACAAGTTCAAAACCAATCATCAACGAACAATCTTTGCACTTTGTATTCTATCTGAATACAAGAACAGCTATCGTGTATGACAATGAAATAATGGAACTTTAATTCCACATACACCGGTCTAATCTTTGGTGCATGTTGTTGTGTATGGGATTTCTTACGTCATTTCCGCGAACTCTTTAAAGGAAATAATCCTAATTTGATTTAGCTTTTATGTGTATCACAATGTTTAGTTACATCTCTTATAATCCCTCTATGATATTAAAGGAATCAAAAGCGATGACCTATTCGACGGAAGTGTATTTTATTGGTCAATTCAGGGCGAATCAAAACGTGATTTTTGAAGTCATTGGTTTTATTTCCAGATATTTCCAAGAAACAAAGACCACCAAAGAAGACTAGTGTGGCGGTTATAATGCGTGTGACAAAAGATGTGAAGGTTTTCAGTGCAGTACAGTTCTTGTAGACTTTAATTGAAATGACCTGAGTAATCTGAGCACAGATTCATCCGGCATTGAAGGAATGTTTTCAATTAAAGCAACACTATCAGGACATGCTTTTATCTTTGCCTTTAATTATAGCTTTCAATTATTATTTTCGAAGTTGTAATCGGTATTAGTGTACAGTTTGCGCAGAAGATGTTCAGAATAATAATCTGCAACGATTTATTAGGGACATTTTTCAAGACAAACTAAGGCACAATTTAATTAATTAATAATTGTGCGATGTGATTGGTTCACTTATTAAATTTGCAATATGTTTTATCAGACTTAAAGAGAAGACATTTTACATCCCTCTGAATATAAGAAAACCATTCTACATCTAAATTTAGGAATAATAAAACTCCAGCAACGTTCTCAGGAGTATTCTTGTCAACTTCCGCTAGTCTTTTATTTGATGCAAGCGACTCATCGCCCTTTTCTTTACTGGACTATAAAACATAAAAATAACTTGATTAAAGCTGGAATTTCATATTTGGAACTGTCACTGTTAATGCGAAACATGTTTAAAACCGGTTTAACGAGAAACAGATGTCGTTTAGCAATTGAAAACTGAAAAAGCGCAAATCACAATCAACCAATCGTGTTTTTAACCAATAGTAACTGCAGCAATCGCCGCAGGAAAATATGGATACAAGTTCTTTAACCGCCCCTTCCTGATTGTTTCAGGCATTTATCAGTTGCGTTGTTTGCCGCAAAGTGCGATGTTCTGTCTGTTGATGACAATGTCGTGAACTTAACAGCAATTTACTAAAAGAAACGTCAGGACCAAAAGAGACACCCTATTGAGCGGAAAGAAAAAGTCACTCGGTGTCACAAGAGGATACATTGTGCAGGACATTCTCAGATGACTTCGAATGTATGCAAATAACATAAAAGGATCATTGGTAAAGCTAGTTTGAAAGTGAAATAGCAAATAGGACCCAGCTGCGAATAGAACACCCTAGGGCGTTTAATGAATCGCCCTATTATGGTACAAACACTGCCTCAAATACGGTTTTAATACATTGCAATACGGACTAGCAAGGATTCATTTAACCCATACAAAAGTCACGCTGAGATAGAAAACTCAAAAGTATTAAGGTGTAAAAACGAAGGATAATTTCATTTAGATTTCAATTCATGGCTTTATATGTAATTTGGCTTCATTGAAATCGCCTACAAAGGAGGTATAATAGAAGTAACACACGAGGTTTTAGGTCTATAAAGGCCCTTTGTGATCCATTCTGTCTGAAATCATTAGACCTGTTTACAAGCTTCTAGTTGAACTATTAGCGTAATAAAATCGTATTTTATCCTATTTTGCGCCTATTCAAGGCTGTGTATTCATCCAACTGAATATTTAATAAAATTACAAAGGCTTAACGCTAGAAATGCAGGGGTTGACAAATCGCCTTTGCACGCACGGCTAGATGCTATTTTAATCACGTGAAGGCATTCATGACTTTATATTTATGGAGAAGAGTTGTTTTGTAATGAAAAGTGCATCTGAGTGAACAAGATGCAGTTCATTTGAACAGTTCCTTTTTATAACACACATATGTCTGTACACGAAATGACGCTTTTATTTAGTGTCCATAACATAGCACACACACCTATGGCAAAGAAAAATGTAAAATGATCCAACAACATTGTTTGAGTTTATGCTACTTATTTGATGAATGATATGTATAACGTGTTAACTTTTAAGTGCTAATTATGTACTTGTATCTGTAAATTCTAAGCTCGAATATTTCATGAAAGATTAATTACCCTTTAAAATCAATGAAGAACATTCTGGTATAATCATGCAAATTTTCTTTGTAAATTTATAAAGTTAAAACGATTTATATCTTTAAAAATGAATGTTATCTGTGCCTGTCACTTATTCATTGTGAAAATTAATCTCGATGATGAAGTAATGTTACCTTGCCTAGCATATTATATACGAAGACAATGCACTGCATTATGCTGTTGCATGTTACTTGAAAGGGCGGTAGTCCAAGCTTGCTATTTATCATGTGTTATTTTGTAATCGTGCTGTTTGTATTGTCCTCAATAATTTGTATAAAATTGATCCCGTGTCTTAAAAACAAGACAAGAAGGTCCTAACAAGAATGTATCCCCTTACAATGTGTCTGAGGTTTCATTATTCGTATATATCAAAGATAAACATGTTTAGCAGTATAAGCATGTATTCAATGATTTTCAAGAAAAGAACTGGAGTATACTGTTCTCATAGTTTATTGTGCTTACATCGAAACAAATTATTATTTAATCTCTTATAATTGAAAACACAATGTTCAATAGAATGATACAGCGTTGCTTTCAATGTCAGCTGATATTTGGAAATTTGCCATGCATAATGCGTGGGCACCACTTTTAACCGTAATAACGAATATCAAAGCCCGACATTGTGATGCGTTTTCTTTCCTTTATAGATACCTTTGACCCACATAATAGAGAGCAACAAAACCAGAATAATGATCATTATTAATGTCACACAGAATTCATCTATGGTTTCCTTAACGGTGTTATTACCTTTTAGACGAGTGTGGACCAAACAAACACGCCGTTAAAAGATTTTGACTTCTTTTATGCGAAAGGCAATTAAGGAAACCTCCAATCATATCGTATTCATTTCATTTCAAAACAAACACTTGCCTTTTGGCTTTTTCCCACAATAATAATAATTTTGTCGATAAAAAGCGTAATTATTTCACGTTATTATATCCCCACTCATGTCGCTTGCGTTTGACCACGCCCCCTTTCGCTTGAAAATGAATACAATTAATTACTTTAGGAAGTCGTTCTGAATGCATTGATATTTTGATGTTTATTCTATTTATTTTTATAATTATAACTTCTTTTCTAAACAAACAGTCAATAGAAACAAATTGACAAGTCACTTAGGGGTTTTACCTTTGTTATGGAAACAATCCGGCCTGTATTCATACAAAAGACAGTTTGTAAGGCGTGCTATTAAGCTTAAAAAGCAATTTCAAGTCAAAGTTTTCGTATTATTTGACAGGAAATGCTAATTATAAAGTCGACGTAAGGTCTACATAATATTTATTAAAGGAAACAAAAACCAAACTGTCGCCACGTTAACAATAATGAAAATAAGAACAAACACCGAGCACAGTTGTCAATACACAAGGCATCCTGGAGTGCAACTTTGGAATTACGGATTGTAAGAAATGTTTGCATTTGCACTGTTTTCGTAAAATGAACATACTGTGTAGATTGCCACAGAATAGCCCCCTCATGAACATATTCCGAACGCTTGCATTGTTGTATTTGAAATGAACATTAAAAATCTTAACTGCAGAAGTGAACAATTTGGATTTTAAATATCAACACCAAGATAAGCAGGGAAAACACTTTTCTAAACTCTGGTGACTCAAACTAACAGTACCGTTTGGAATCTTTGACAACAAAACAGCATGCTTGGGTCTAAAAAGTTGTTTGTTTCCACTAACCCAACATACACTTATTAGTTTTTTGTTTGTTTGGTTTTTGTATTTCATGTTGAATTTTCTATTATAATAGCTACATTTCCATTTACATATACATTAATATATGCTATAAACAGATTTGGAAAATTTATGTCATTGCATATCAATATTAAATCGGAAAAAGAACGTGGGCATATTAAAAACAAGTTAACAAAAATAGTTTTGTCCACCTACAAACCCTATTTTTAGAGATGTTAATGGAATCAGACACCTTAATTTTTGCTTTGCATTATTAAGGCAGATCATTTGCCCTTGAAGTACTTGTTTGGATATCTCACACTGCCATCTAGTTGGCATATCATCGTGATCATATATTGAGTTCAATTTGCTACACATCTATATAATCTACCAGATGGAATCATGTTAAACGGAATTTCCTAAAAAAATGTTTAGTGCTGTTGTCATTTTAATGTTTTTTGCACTGCAGCTAAGGACATTTCGCTTGATCGTCACTGTACATCATCATCGTCAATTTTTAAGACTTTATCAAATATAGTTAGCATATAGCATCTACAAAATGCATATTTAACTCTGACGATCAACATGAACTACATGTATATATGAACAGACCATTTGACATCGGTCGCAATAAATGAGTACAAGTCGTTTTGCTACCGATAGTAAAAGCCTGCGTGTTCCAGTAACAGTTTACGATATTAAAGCATTTTGATATTTCAAAGTCATCATAACCAATGTTTATAAAATATTAAAGGCCGATATTTATCTTGATTGCCTTCAATTCAAACACTTTTTAGAACGTGTGATTAATTTAAGCAAATTTTCACGAACATAAAATAAAACTGTAAAAAATCAACAAATCTGCATCTATAAATAGCAACCCTGCAATATATAAAAATGAAAAACACAATTTCGGCGGAAAGAAAAGAACTACAAAGAGCCAATTTAGCTAATAAAGCTATCTAATGGACTTTTGATCGAAATCCATTTATAAAATGAAGGATTTATTAAACATTTTGTTCATTGAAAAGTCATAAAAAAACAGGGTACTTAAAACTTAATTTGGGATAGTTTAACTCGCCTTTATATGGACCGAAATACCTCCAAATGCGCCAGCTATGTGTTCATTTAAAATCAAATAGGATATAAAAGATTTATTAAATACTAATTCAGACACCATTGTGACAGAACGCCTGCGATTCTGAAGCAAATAAAATAAACCTGACGGGTGATTACTTATTTTATTTCTGAATAATGGGCCATTTTGTTAATGTAGTGGGAAGTGATTTTGCATGGGAAGGAAATGTGCTCACACATTTCAATGTTCAAAATATATTAATGGTAGTAGTGGTTCTAGTTGTATAAGTATTAGTATTAGAAGTAGTAGTGGTAGTGGAGGTGGTAGTGGTAGTAGAAATAATAGTTGGTGTTGTTATAAGTAGTAGTAGTTGTTGCTGTTTTAAAGTTAGTAGCAGTAGAAGTCGTTGTTTTTGTTGTTGTACTAGTAGTTACAGTAGTTGTTGTGTTGTGGATGTCGCAGCAGTAGTAGTAGTAGTAGAACTGGTAGTGGTTGTCAGTGTTTTACTAGTAGTAGCAGTAGTATAAGTAGTATTATATATTGTTGTTGTTGTTATTGTCGTACTTGAAGCAACAGTTGTAGTATAGCGATGTCAGAAATCGAGTTATGAGATATCTGACTGAAAACGAAAGCTAACAAGAACAAAGCTGTTCATGTGTGCATTGAAGACCCATATTACAGAATGACAAAATAGCAAACAAACGAACAAGAAGATAACCGGTTATATCTCCATCTATATTGCTTTTACTTTAGTGACTTAACTGGTTTACCAACAGTGACATGTTGAAAACAAATGCTTACACCCCAAGTTGTGTAACTGTATTCTCCAATCTACACGCCGTATCTTGTTCGTACTAGTTCAGATGGCTGATTGCAGGAGGAAGAAAGGCACCACCTAGCTAGCAGGTCTTGATATTCTATGAGAGAAAGTTCATCAGTGACACGGTGGTATGGCGGAGTGCGTTGATATTCTTCCTCGATACCATTCGCAGAATAAACCAGATCAAGTTAAGATGCACTCAAAACTCAAATCTCGAGGCATTTTCCAGTATGTCTTTGTGAAATATAGTTATCGACGAATGGACAAGAAATTAATTGACATTGGTGCTATGCATCGGCAATAGTGATAATTATATTCTGATATTCGACATGCGCTATAAGTACACCCTCCTTCCACTAGTTTTAGTTTCACTCTTCTTAGTATAGCTCAGTAATGTCGTAAACAAACCTAAAGCGTATTCAAATGTGTCTGTGGTCGTGTCATGAAACGTTTAATAGAACACGTAAAAGGTGCCACTTGACGGTTGAGTTCATAGTTTAGTCATAGTTTATTTGCAATCTGGCATTTTGTCTTTGGCCAAGAACATACATACAAAAGAAATATGGTCAAGACAGGGAATCATATAATGTAACATATTTAAGGATAAACAAATATGACAATCAAAAAACGTTTGCATAATAACAAATAACATGTATGACTATATAAAACATTCAGGTGTGTACACATGCAGTAAGGATCGAACATACGACTGTAGGAAGTACGTAAACTTTGAAGACTTTCATCGACATATCGTAATTTTCGTTAATAAGATAAAAAAAAATGTATAGATAATTGTCGTCTTTAATAACACATTGCGTTAAAAGAGTACATGATCATAATGTGCATGGTCGTAAACAAATAAATGTAAGTCATATATGATTGAATGTGTCTACTTGTTATGTTCATGATCCGAACGATTTTCCTTAATTAACGCTTAATTAACTTCTGTTAGTATTTATACGCTATATATGTACATCATTATTTTGTTCAGGTGTGGCTGTATTGTCTATTTACTGAAGATCTACCATGGCACTGCCGACTGTCTTCCGAACGTGGGCATTTTTTTTAAATGATTAATGAAAAAAAAAACTTAATGAAAACCAAAATAAATTATGGATCTGTTCCATGTTTTGTTCGAAGTATAATACTGACTGAAGCAATACGAAACAAACAAATTAGATAATGTCTCGATTATTTGAAATTCAGATGAAATATTAATCTGGCATGTGCTTTTCTTATTAGTTTCGCTAATTATTTTTAATAATGGACAATTTGTATTTATTTTCCGAAATGACTCGTAATTCAACATATTTTCCAAAGCTAATGAAAAGTGGTCGACTGCCCGAATCAGCCTTGAAGACTGAATTGTTTGCAAAGCGTGGTAGAAGATAGATTAAAATAATGGAACTGGAATAATACAATAACGTGTTATTTTCCGCTTTGTAACAAACTATGGAACGATTTCTATCAATGAATTAATGAACATTTTATTTTATTATGTTTTATTCGCGCGATTCGTTCCAATCTAATTCGTGTCTTTATTAGTCCAGTGACAATGTAAAACGAAAGAAATAATTACTTGACTTAGGTTTAATATGTAGCACTTTTATTCCCTTTCAGTGATTAGTTTGCGACAAAGGGGAAAAGAAGATAAACTGACCAAAGAAATAACTAGATGAATGAATAGCAGCTTCTTGAACTTTCCGGGTTTCATTTCATGGTGTACTTTCCGAGTTTCATTATATTCTGATTTTATTTTTCTTCCATCGTCTGTGTCTTTATGGTTTTGCATGCATACCGTTTAGGAAATTATATACAACACTTAACGACCATTTATAGACTAATTTGACAAACGACATTATCGATAAACTAAATTATGCACAGTGAAAAACTGTTTATAATCAAAGCAACAAAGAATATAGAGAAACGTAGGTAAAAAGAATAATAAGTTATGATGATTCGGTTTGAAGTTATCAACATTTAGTTGCTGCCGAAGTGATGATCATATATTAGCGGATGTGATAGAACTCGAAGATATGTTGTTAGTTTGATATAGTATTGATATTAGTTCACGGTTGATCTTTGAAATTGATATTTTCGATGATGATGATGATGATTATGATGATAAAGATTTTACAAAATAACGATATTCTACCGAAAAAAAAACACCAGGTTGCAATTAGCTTATGCTTTTTCCACCGTTTGCTAACATTGCGACTTAAACTAGGGAATTTTGCCGGCAAAATAACGTCATGCTGTCATTATTTGTTCTTCAACAAATTTTAAGTCCGACATTGTTGATAATCCTTTTTATTTGCAGTTTTAATTCGTGAGCAAGGAAGAATAACAACATTGAAACTGTTAAATGGTCAATAATGTTCAATGCTAATTTTTACCGTTTGAAACGTGTAGTGACTTACCAGTTTAAGATGACTGATAGTTCCGTAAAAACCACACGAAAAAATAAATTAAGCTGTTGCATTGGATATAAGCGTATCTGCTTAAAGAACGTGTTCCGCCGCTTATGATGGTGATGAATACTATTTGGTGACGTTCGATGATTGTTACCTTGTGTTATTTCGATCCACCTCCTTGAACATATCGATACAATATGGATGGTTTCACAGATGGTTATGATGCTGTTGTTGCATTGTTATTCGTGAAGCTACGCCAGCTCATGGTGATGCTATTATATGAACCTCGTTCTTGGAAAACTGGGCTTACACAAACTGGGAAAACACAGGCTAATCAGGGACGACACTTTCCGTCTTCACTGGATTTTTCTTTAAAAGAGACTTTATTTAAACAAAATATTCCATAAAAGCTGAAAGTTTCGTCCATGATTAGCCTGTGTGGACTGCACAGGCTAGTATGTGATGATACTTCACGCATATGCATTAAGCCCAGTTTTCCCAGAACTCATATCACTGCTAGTGCTGTCACTGCTGACGAGGTTGTATTAATTGTGATGCTCATACTGTATCAGCACAGAACACAAACCCCGGGGTCCACTGTAAGAATGATTCCCAGAACACACGAGGCCCCAATAGTCACCTAATTGACACAGCCGACTATCTGATACATGTTCGCCGGACCTGTATTCATCCGCGCACAATGGCTCTCGTGATTTCGTCTTTACTTTCAAAAGATTCATTAGTAAATTCTGTAGCGCTAAAAGAGTCTATTATGCGGCATTTTGCGTCGTACAAGGGTTTTTGATGAGTCTTTGTTAGCGGCCATTATTTCGACGCGTGTCGCAGACCAAGAAAGAATGGATGCTTTTGCAGGCTACATGCCGTACTTCAATAGGGCTATTAGCAACGTATAAACCGAAATTGTATGGGAAATGTATATAACTTCATTGTGGAAAATGGCCTTTTTTCGCCTATTATTTTCTAAGGACCACTCTATTCACACCTCAAGAAGTTCTCGGCAAGACCAAGAGAGAATCTCGGCGATGATTAAGAACATAACAGAACAGAACGTTGTATTTAAGACTTGTACAAGTACATCCTCATATAAATCATATAAATGTATACATGGAATACAATCACGTTAACGTTTATCTACAAGTACACGTAAATCACTATTGATTGTGTATTTCGACAGAAGGTGACTCTAGGTCTAATTATAATTTGAAGTAGAGATACGTGCAGAAGTGCTAAGTGCACGTGCGTGTAAAATGTCTCCCCGGATCAAGCTGGCTAATCCAGAAAAGCACTGTCCGCCGATGGTAGATTAATGGTAAGAGAGAACTCCTTGCAGAAATAAAATCATAGCATGTGTCATTATTTACACTATTTGAAATAAAACTTGAGCTTTGTAATAAACGTGACTCAAAATACCCCTGAAACGATTTGTCACAGGAATAGCAGCCACACACATGGCCAATTTCAAGGGCACATAACTAATAAATAAATGTATCAGTACGCGTGATAATTATGTCTTGCACATCTGCACTTTATGCCGATGACAAATTACAAGTTTCCAAACAATTGCGTTAGAAAAAATTTGAGGAAGTTGTTACTACACAAACTTAAAACGTCTGAGTTCAAAGGCATATAACTCATGAACGTCTGGAGCACTGCACGTGAAAATAGTACCTGGGAAATCTACACAGCATGGTGATGATACATTTCAAATTTCAGTTCGAAAAGCTTGCAAAACATAGAAGTATTTCATTTCTCGAACTTTGAACATTTTATGCGTAAAAATGGCTAAGTTCAAGTGGAAATACTTCAGGAACATATTTTAAGTTTCAATTCAATAGATTGAGCAATGTAGAAGTTATGCGCTCCACCAACTGCAACATTCTATGCATAAAAATGGTTAATTTCAAGGGCAAATAACTAAGAACATTTTCTATGAACAGACCAACTAATTGACAAACCAACCAAACAACCAGCCAACCAACCAACAACCAATCAACCGACGACATGAATTATATTATTTATATTACTTACCCCCGGTCAAACTTGTTTTGTTATGTTGCTGTTGTGTGTTCTTGTATATAAAAAAAAATGGGTGGGGGGTATGAATATTTCGTTATGTTCAATTGAGTGTAATTCAATGCCAATTCATACGAGTGCTTCAAATAATATATATGTTAACATGTACTACGATACCCCATACAAATAGTTAATGATGTGATAAATTGTCTTCAACTATATTCGTTTTAACTGTATACTTGTTATTGTATATCTAAGTCCAAAGTATGTGTGTGTGTGTGTGTGTNTGTGTGTGTGCGTGTGCGTGTGCGTGTGCGTGTGCGTGTGCGTGTGCGTGTGCGTGTGCGTGTGTGTGTGTGTATAACATCATTGAAAGAAACAGTTCGTCTGATCATGTAAGCGACGTTTTCAACTTCACTTTCGACCTCCTCTCAAAAACATGAAACAGTGTCGCTCAATGTTAACACTAGGTCCTCCAATACAATTATGCGTGCCATGGGTTAACAGCAAACATACACTGCACATCACAATGGTGTCAATACGCAGGGCTATTTTGAGATGCACAGAATTACATTAATTTTGACAATAATGACAAATCTCGCGACAACGACAAACTTTCATCGTGTTTGAGAGCATTTTTTCGCCCAATGTGCCATGTAATTTAACAAATTGACCTTCCAATAAAGTTAATTGAAATTACAGCCTAGCGGTTGACAATTTTGTCACCATTATTTGCCATCTTCAGGAGAAAGTTACCAATAAAGTTCCCTATTCATTAGGGGCCAGATAAACTCCCAATTAGGAATCAGGAAGGGGCGGTAAGGGGCCGTGTTATTATGCAGGCCTAATTAGGAAAAGAAGCGTCGAAAGAAAGCGAGCAAATAACCGCTATCATTCAGGCATTTCCGAGTGCCTGACAACTATGTTCAGATTTATTCCGGCGACAGTGCAAAGTGAGGAATTGAAAACTTCCGGCTTCTTAGATTGATGGCGGCTTGTTCGCGGCACGAGTCCAATTTCGTGGTTAAAAATACTGGAGAATAAAAACGATGCATTCTCTAGATTGTTGGTTTTGTTTAAGATGTCTTTAAAATAACTCAATCAAAAATAATAGTCAAATACCCCATAAGTGTTGTAATGATTAATGTAAATTTAATTTCTGCAAACAAATATATATTTATATTGCGTTTTCTAACTATTTATTTCGCAAGGAGGTGAAGGCTTATCTTTATTAGTTGGATTATAATAAGGGAAACAACTCCCGTACACTTTGGCATTCAACATAAAGCTTTTACTTCTCTTGGCAGATCAACGTTTCTGGGCTGGATAAAGCAGTGGCATGGAAACAGTTTAAGTAATTAAGTTATATTAACATGTCTTCTATGTCACATGCCCACTATGTATACTATTATAAGGAANAAGGTGACATCACCGCTAAAAAAAAGTCGGGAAAGCTCAAAAAAAAAAAAAAAAAAAATCGGGGAAACACAATATAAGTATGTTTTCCCGAGTTTTTTTTTTTTGGACTCGGGAAAACAGAACTTGTGTTATCCCGACTTTTTTGTTTGGCGCGGAAAATACACGTTCTGTTTTCCCGTTTTTTGTTTGTTTGTTTTTGTTTTTTTTTGGAGCGGTGATATCACCTTAGTGCCACCGTACTTAATAGTGCGGTTTCACCTTTAAGTTCTTATACTAGTATTCAATCATCCATTCAGCATAATTATATTCCACGATGAATGTTCTTTATTAAATATTAATTGGTGTTAATATCAGGTTATAACGTATGCTTCTCTTTAAAAATGTCAAAAGCCAATAATAAGAAAAACATTGGGTGTTTCTGTATTTGAGAGAACATTGACCAATTAAAAGTATGGGGCATGAAAATGGTAGGGGCGGGATAACATATTTTAATAAATTAATTTTCATATGACAATAAGTATTTGTACATTTAGGACGTGTGAT
Source organism: Dreissena rostriformis (assembly GCA_007657795.1). Lineage (NCBI taxonomy): Eukaryota > Metazoa > Mollusca > Bivalvia > Myida > Dreissenidae > Dreissena > Dreissena rostriformis. The sequence continues at coordinate 20,687 of VMBQ01001102.1, read as the reverse complement.
TAGTTCTAGACCGACCACATTCATTGTAACGGGTGTACAGATTTGCATAGCTACTTCTCCAAGTCGGTCAGCCCAGTTTAAATCGTGTACGTTTTTGTGTTGCGTAACGTTGTTGTTTGGCGATTATTATTTGTTGATTTGAGAATAAAATGCTTTCTTGTCCTCAATAAATGACCGTTCAATGTCTTAACGTTTTTTGTCCATGCAAATTGAGAAGCACATATTGTCTATTTCAGTATCTTCGTTTCAAATATCGTCACTGAAAGTAATGTTTAATTTTCCATCATACGGAAGCTTGGTTCAACGACAAACGACGTCACGTCCGCAAACGACTTGTATGCGTAAAACTTATGTTTTGTTTGTTGTTTAAAAGCATGTGATAAAACATCTGACACTAGTTTTCTTTTCGTAGCATATTTGCTTAAACTCGTCCAGGAATATTAGTAAACTCGTCCAGACAATATAAGTAAACTCGCCAAAGAAATTTCAGCAAACTCGTCCTGGCCATGTTTGTAAGCTTGCCAAACGCTCTCTGATTGTCAAACTTCCCAAATAGAATATGACATGAAATGCCAGCGCGTGTCCGGTCCAATATATCCCGCCAGACGACGCATCTGACTCACGAACTTCAAGTTCCCTGTTTTCTATAACAAACATTCTGGTTGTCTTTCTGAAATATTATCAATAATATTGCTGAGTTTGATACATTTGAAGTGACTTTAAAGTTGGATTATAATAAGGGAAACAACTCCCGTACACTTTGGCATTCAACATAAAGCTTTTACTTCTCTTGGCGGATCAACGTTTCTGGGCTGCATAAAGCAGTGGCATGGAAACAGTTTAAGTAATTAAGTTATATTAACATGTCTTTTATGTCACATGCCCACTATGTGTTGTTGTCATTGCAAACATTACACAAATATCTAACGGGGTAGTGTTAAGTACCGGTAGGTATTGAATACAGTACGGTAGTTAATGTGGCGGGACGTCATGGTACACTTAGTGGTCTGATTCTTATAAGGAATAAGCGACACCCCATTCTTTCAATACGCCCATTTAAGTATACAATCTTACATACAAGATTCGCCATGCAAAGTAATTACGCTCGGATTTACATGCATACCGTTAGTTACTTTTGAATTATATTTTCTAGCTGCGAAATGGAAAATCGAATCAATGTCCTCTTTAAACTCAATAATTTGCCTCACAAAACTGAAATAATCATAGCTGACACTAACATGTCAAGCTAAAATTCTTAAAGTTCAAATAAAGAAATACAACCATTTTTAATTTGCTAGTTATACACAATGCGACTACAACAGCCACCAATGGGTACCTTGTTCTATAATGAAGATCATTATGCTTGCTTGACAATAGGGGGTGGGGTGATGGAACCATCTATGCCAAGAAAACGACACGCGTTTCAATAATAATTTATTTTTATCTCAATTTTAAATGCCAACATAATCAAAGAAGGATTTCATTCATTCACAATTCAAAATATGCACATAATGAACTAGTTTGCCGTTAACATATCACTTTGCATACCATAAACTATGGGTACCTAATGTGAATACTGTAGCCTGTACAAAGTTGGTGTTAAAATTAAATTTGCAGTGTTTTACATTGAAGTAAAATGAAAACAATTATTTCATTCCCATTAGTATCGTCGCATTTGAGACTGGCAAGTTTCTTTGCATACCTTAGTATATAACTTCTAACCTAAGTATTCAACTTTCATGTCAACATAATTAACATTTAAAATCCACCCAACAAGCAAAACGCGTAAACAAGTACAGTTATATAACAAATTGCTCAGCAATTTTTCCTATTGAACTTATAAAGTTTACGCACATTTAACAAACTCTTTCCACAAAGACTATTGCAACTATTGTACAACACAATTGGTCCATAACAATGTTAAACAACGATATGCTACATGCATGACAAGTACATGATATTCACTAAACATGAGCCTCGTTCACAGAAAACCGGACTTAAGGCATGCATGTGCGTTAAGTGTCATCCTAGATTAGCCTGTGAAGTCTCTACTTTTTAAACGAAAAATTCAATAAAAGCCGAAAGTTTCGTTTATGATTAGCATGCACAGACTGCACAGGCTAATCTGAGAAGACACTTTACGTACATGCATTAAGCCCCGTTTTACCAGAGCAAGGCTCAAATGTAATGCTCTATCTGGAAGAATAACTAAATCCTGACAGTTGATTTAAAGGCAAGTTTTATTTCGATTGATAATTGCATATTGCTTTATAAACTCAACAAAAAGTAATAACACATCACTGCCTAAACAGTTTGTACTGTTGTATATCAAAAGTATGTATTGAAGTTTAGCATTTACAAAAGAACATACAATATATAGTTTTGTTTAGTAACTATATGAACATTTGTGTATGATCATTATTCGTATCTAACATTTAAAAAAGGCAGTGTCAATACCTTATCATAAACATTCAAACACATGTTAACAGAGCTTTGAGCAAACTTGGCCATGCAGACACAATGTCCACATAGAGTTAATTTCATTAGTTACAAACAAGTAGATCGATAGACACAAAGCGTAAATGGGTGAAAAGTTGTTTGTATGTATAAGAAATGCAGACTCATGACAATGCACATTAAAAATCTGGTAGTTGTTAGCTAATTCTAGAAAAGTATTTGGTATTTGTGACGAGAATGGATGCTAATTACAGTGTATACAAGCGGATTAAAAAATATGTAACAATCACGTTAGTAATTCAACATAATAGCATGTATAACACTTTGTAACATGGATAATAATGTTATCTGTTTAACAAATGTAAGCACATTTAAAGTTTAACCATTTTATAATAAATCAATAAATATAAGCAAGGATAATATGTAAGACCTGTTTGACACAATATTCATTGTTGTATACTACATAGTAAATCACTGATATCAGTTCATAATGTCATGGTGTTTACTACTATATATTCGTTATTAAATGAATTGCATTTTGTAAACATAATGATTATTAAATGTTCCCCATCCAAATTGTTCATATGTGCGTCATTTTAAAAATATTGGATTTAAAACACACATATAATGTTTATAGTCATAACTGTCTTCAAACGTTCACATGTAAAAATACATACATATTCAAACAAAGTGCAACATCAGCTGTGTTGAAAGGGGACACGCATTATAAACAGCCTAAGGTGCTTCATAGAAATTCATGATTTGCTCTATCAACATTTGATGAATTGTCTAATTTCTATATAGAGCAAACAAGCCAGTGACCCTGCTGTTTATATTTAAGAAATATATATATGAGAAATTTTCATCATAATAGTATCGAGTTCAGAGCAATTTGATGTTTGAATGACTTGGATGACTTTTGTTTTTTTAAGACAATATCACAAAGGTGTAACAAATGCCAAATGAAAACTTAACAATATACTTTGCCCCCGTTGGAAGCCTTATAAGTTTTGAATTATTTGAATGGGTCCAAAAGCAGCTCTTGTATTGTTCATTGGTAAACGGACAATGATATGATTTGAGTATACATGTACAGTCGAAACCCGATTGCTCGAGCCATCCGGAATTCAAGCCATCCGATTTCTAATATACTTGTGTTTACCAAAAAAAGTCTGCAATACATTTGCACACCAGTTGAATAGTATTCATGCCTTAACTCCGTACTACCTTCTTCTTTTGAATTAATTAGAACCCATATGCACTTTATACTTAATAGTTGTATTAACCAATATGTTAAACAGTTACACATTCAATACAAAAATAACATATAGTAAAGTACATCAGAACATTTTTACGATTAAGCCGTTTCAGCCAAATTTATACTGCATCTACAAAAAACGCCAGATTTTATGCAAAATGTCATATTTTACTCAAAGCAATTAACAATTGAGTCAATGACATGTTTGTTTGCAATGTATGACATCAATTATGGCGTGCCTTTAATGAAAAGGTCCTAATCAATTAACAGTTTTATGCAACCCGAAGCAAGTTTGAGCCAACCGAATAAAAAAACTTGTAAAAACTGTGACCGGGACTGTGAAAACAGTTCGAGCCATCCAATAATTCGAGCTGAGCGAGTGCGAGCCATCCTACAAAAATGTATATGAATTTATATAGCAATACACCATCGGTGCCTCGAGGAGAGTTCGAGCCAACCTTAAATTCGAGCCAAGCGAGTTCGAGCCATCGAGTTTTGACTGTATTACATACTGTGTATAAAAACTTGCAATTTGAGCATTTTGGTATATTAGCATTTTTTTCTTTAAAGTTTGCTACCATTATTTATTCTGACACTCTTATTATGCAGTCAATAACTAGTATATTAAAGTCATAATAAGATATTATGTCCAACTTTCATTTATCTGCCACTGAAGGACTTCAAGGTGATATCTTACAAATCTTAGTAAAGAGTCTGATATGCCCATGTAGTACACAGCTTACTGAAGTGCACATAAACTAAACAGTGAGACATCACACATCAGTCCTTGTCAAGAATCAGAACATACAAAGCAGCAAATGATGAAAAAATCCACAAAAACAGTATCTTTTGAGTTCTTGATACACACACAGTTCATCTATAATGATGTGTAACCTTAGAACAAATCACCAGTATTACCAGTACATAATATCAGAATTACCACAGTGTACTGAATCAGTTTCAAGAATTTAAGTTATAATTTAAAAATATTATTTAATAAATACATTTGCTGTTTAACACAAAATGGAAAAATGAGATAATGTGAACTAAGTTGAGACAAACGTTATAATTCATCAATCTTGTGTCTCCAGGCCTCTGAAACAGAAATAAAAAGTAGTGATGTAGTGACATACATACAATAATTGAGAAAAATACCTTCAATCAAACCATTAAAAAGTAAACGTATTGAATGTGAGATGTTGATGTAGAGCTGTTCAGGTAACAATTATTTACTATACATATAACAAGATAAGTTAAATGTCACATGTTTTTTTTTATATACGTATGCATCAACACTTTAAAAAAAAATCAAACACTTGTAGTGAAAGTAATTTTGTCATGAAAATATTCTGTAATCATTGTTTCTGTAAAGTTTCAACATGATTCCTTAAACGCATAAATGTATATATATTTAAAACAGATTTCAATTAATCAAAATGTGAGCATAGTGAAATTTTGATTACCTTTCTTTTTGCTATCTATTTCTTGAGGCTCATATTCTATTTGAGATCTAGTATTTGTGCCATATATGGAATCCCAGAATACTTTTATCTCGTAATCATATTTCTTCCACTCTGGCACTATACGCATGGCAGCTTTTAACTTTGGCTCCTTGGTCATGGGATTATTACACTGTAAATAGAAAAGTTATAAGAACTGCAATATGATTTCACCAAATGTAAATTAAGATCAAGCACCGTACATTCTGTAACAGCTATCTAGAACTGTCACTCTCGTGCCTGAAATAAACCCTGCATGTCGCTTTGTCAGAGGGAATAGGCGGTTCAGTTTTAAGAATTCCTTTCCCAACAATTCATGCTTCATACCTAATAAGTTTGGCCTTGATACCTCATATTATAGTCTAGACATGCCGCAAACAAAGGTTCAACAAGCAAATTCCTTGAATTGATATTCCCCGCAAATTTCAAATTTTGTGACAGACGGAATGACAAACGGACGGACGGAACAACGGACAACGCCAATTCTATATCCCTCCGCTTTTGACGGGGGATAATTAAGTTTAAATAGTTAAAAATTGTGAGCCGTACGTACCAAGTCTATAGTCTTGGCGTGTTTCTTGGACTCGTCGCTGCACCAGGTCTCACACCAGAGCCACTCCTGGGGCAGGGACTTGATGGCCACCTGGTGGATCATGTTGTTGGGCAGGTCCTGGTCCAGGTTGGACAGCGAGTTAGGGTCCTGGCTCAAACCCTGGTACTGACCGCGTAGCCGGTCACCAGCAGCGATCTGACGGAACCGCTTCAGGTCAACCACGTACAGGGCACTTTAAAAACATGAGAATACTCTGCCTCTATGTTTGCCTCTGGTTGTTTGTCAAACATTTATAGGGATTGACTGACTTGGACAGAAACATATTAGATCCACCACATACAGGGCAGTGGAAATATTTAAATAACTGTGTCTTATGTCATAGCTGGATGAATGGCACGAAGTTTACTATAAACAGGGTGTATGAAATTCCCATACATATGGGTTACAAAAACACATTGGTCCCTTGACTAGTGATCTACTGCTATCTATTTTTCTATCAAGGATCGAGTTTAACCAAATAATGGATGTGATCATGTCGGTGGTCCGTATTGAACACTAGTACATGGCTGAATTTTCAGTATATTTTAAGTTCTACATGTAGCCCAGCGGTGCAATCAATGTTCTTGATAAATTGGATTTACATCTAGTAAAGATCTAGTATTATCTGATGGATTTAACACATTTTAATGTGAGTTACGCACTAGCAATATGATAGCTTTTGACAGTGCTATACTTAAAATTGTCTGGTTTCAGAATGCAAAAGAATATTGAATATTTTGTGTATTGATGTCTTTATATAGAACTTTATCTAGCCCACAAAATTATGTTAATTCAAAAACATCATTTGCAATACAAAACCTTAAAATTCAGCAACGAAACACACCCCATGTTCTCCCTACCTGATATGATACGACCTTCCAGAGAGATGGCCGGCCCAATACCCTGACTTCCAGAACCTGCAACATACAAGGCACTGTACACCAATAGCATAGATGATTGAAGTTGGAACTTAATACATAATACAACATTTGAGGAAAGTTTTATGAAAATACGTCAAAAGTTATATAAGATATTGAGAAGACACAAAAGTGTTACTGACTGACGGAATGATGGATGTACAAAAGGCATTTTTGCAGCGTTGGAGTAATAATCATCACCCTGTGTAGACATCTTTTACTAACATTGTATTCCACTAAAAAAACTAAATTGTGACATACATGTTTACAAGGAATGCCAATTACCAATTCCTACCTCCTCGTTGTTTGGCATTAAAAATATTACTGAAAAGGTTGATAGGTGACATATTCTCAATTTTTGTCCCAGTGATATGTACGAACCTAAATCCGTCCATTTCCTTCCTGTCATTGCAGAATGGAGTGTAGCCGTATGGAGCGCCACCTAGGTCAAGGTCATAGAGTTCCTGCAGATCTGTACGCACAATCTGGCAACGGAAATCAGAGAATAAATATGTATTAACATGTACAGCAGTCCTTAAAATGTACAGCATTCCTTTATATGTACAGCAATCCTTTAAATGTAAAGCAGTCTTTAAATGTATTGCAGTGCTTTAAACGCACAGAAGTCTTTTAATGTACTGAATATGTTCTTTCAATTTTCTAATTACAATAGGTAAACACATTTTTTCTTGATCAAGTATAATTTAAACATTCAGGGAAGGAACTTTAAAAGTTTCTTATTTAAATAATCTGATGGAACTTTACAAGTTTCTTTTTTAAATAATCTGATGCACAGTATGATGTCATGTTTTTATGTTTGTCCTGAAATATAAGGCATTTTATAGATGATATTGTGTAGCCATGCTTGAAAATATTATGAAAAGCTATTATCAGCTTAGACAATTATTGAGCTAACATCCTGCTAGGATCTTAAAGGAGACGTATGTAACCGTATCAAAGGTGATAACATCATATGAAATGCTGGCCCATAAAACTAATCTCAACTATCATATTGTCAAAAAAAATTCTTTATACATATGAGGTATTTTCATTTGCCCACTTATTAATGAGGCTGTAAAATCTTACCTGATCTGCATCAACGAAGATGAACTTTTTCACGTGGAGGGGGAAGAGTACGTCTAGGAAGAGGATCTTGAAGCCCCACATGATCCTCTGCTTCTCCTTCTGCTGGTTGAGCCAGCGCGGCCACTTGTACTGTACCAGCTCATACTCAAACCCGTACTCCTTGGCATAGTGGGGAATGAACTCCTGCAGCCAACAATTAGGCCTTGTTATGGGAATACTGGGCTTAATGCATGTGCCTAAAGTGTTGTCCTGAGATTACCCTGTGCAGTCTGCACAGGCTTATCAGGGAGGACACTTTCCGCTTTTATGGAATTTTTGTTTAAAGGAAGTCTGTTCTAACCGAAAATCCAGTTAAGGCAGAAAGTGTCATTAAGTGTCTCTAATGTAAACTTTCTGGCTATTCGTTGGCAATGTTAAACTTTCTGGCTATTCGTTGGCTATGTAAATCTTTCTGGCTATTTGTTGGCTATGTAAAACTTTGTGGCAATTCATTGGCTATGTCTAACATTCTGGTTATGTTTTGGCAGTTTGACATTGCCCGCAATCTCAATGTGTTAAATACATTGACAATAATATAAGCAAATATAAACACAAAATTTAAAATCATTTATAAAGGTAAAATATGAAAATAAACTTACCTTGAAAGTTGGAGATAAATAGTTCTTTAAGAACCAGAACTTCACTTTTTGCTTGGTGTTCTTGATAACACTCATCATCATAATCCTGAAAGTACACAGAGACCATGACATGGAATGCTACTCTGCTAAAAGAACTTGTCATAAATATAGCAGAAATTTACCGGTAAACGTTTTGCATTTGATACTGGTCAAATATTAAATACAACGCAGAATATGAAATTTCAGTTTGATTAACTACCTTAGTCTGAACAAAACAGTCAACATGTTTCAATCTATGAAATCTGATAATGCTTTATCATATAATTGTTGGAACAGTATTTTCAAAGGAAATGTAAAATTTTGTAATAAAGTCAATATCTTCAAACACAGGTTCAGAGGGAATACTGGGCTTAATGCATGCGCGTAAAATGTCGTCCCAGATTATTCTTGAAGTGACTTCCTTTTTTAAAAAAATCCATCAAATTGGAGAGTGTCGTTCCTGATTAGCCTGTGCAAACTGCACTGGCTAATCTGGAACAACACTTTACGTGAATGCATTAAACCCAGTTTTCCCAGAATGAGCCTAAGTCGCTGTACGTACCTCATCAGTCTCTCATATAAGTGTCCAGAGGCCACGGAGAAAATGTTGAGAGTTTTATCTTCATCTTCTGTAGCCTTGTCTGACCCAGAAAATGAACTGAAAATACAGAAAATATGTTTTTCAAATATACTTGTACAACATCATATCTTAGAAATGTTGGCAAACATGTCACACTTTAGATAATTACTCCTTCATAAGTCATTATCTAAAACAAAATATTCAAATATGACAATTTACTGTCATAATTTACCATGGATCCAAAATAATTTTATGTTATTTTTAAAATTTTCAACTCAAGTTTTATTTTGGCAAATTTCAGTACTGGTTCTTTTCCCTGAACCTTATTATGTTAATGGCTTTGCTTTTTTATTTATCACAGAGTTTTGGAGACTCGATTGGTTATTTCGGCTCGGGTACTACTTAAATATACCCCGGGTACTCGTAAGTATACTTAAATGTACCCCGGGTAAAATCTCTGCCAAGATTTTATTGGGACAAATGTTCTGAACAAGTTTCATGAAGATTGGCCAATAAATGTGGCTAATAAAGCATCAACAAGTTTTCACTATAGCCATATAAGGAAAACTGCCCCACCCCCTGATGGCCATGTTTTTCAACGAACCATTACCATTTTCAAATTTTCAAACTCAGCTGAGCTATTGTTAGCACAAATGTTCTGATCAAGTTTCATAAAGATTGGATAATAAATGTGACTTCTAGAGTGTTAACAAGGTTTTACTATAGCCATATAAGGAAAAATGCCACGCCCCCTTGCGGCCATGTTTTTTAACGGATCTCAACCATTTTCGAACTCAGCCCAGATATCATTAGTACAAATATTCTGACCAAGTTTCATGAGCATTGGACCAAAAATATGACTTCTAGAGTGTTAACAAGGTTTTACTATAGCCATATAAGGAAAACTGCCACGCCCCCTGGCGGCCATGTTTTTTAACAGACCAGAACCATTTTCAAACTCATCCGAGATATCGTTAGAACAAATGTTCTGACTAAGTTTCATGAAGATTGGACAATAAATGTGACTTCTAGAGTGTTAACAAGGTTTTACTATAGCCATATAAGGAAAACTGCCCCGCCCCCTGGCGGCCATGTTTTTTAACAGACCAGAACCATTTTCAAACTCATCCGAGATATCGTTAGAACAAATGTTCTGACTAAGTTTCATGAAGATTGGACAATAAATGTGACTTCTAGAGTGTTAACAAGGTTTTACTATACACTAAAGCCATATAAGGAAAACTGCCACGCCCCCTGGCGGCCATGTTTTTCATTCAACTGGAACCATTTTCGAACTCGTCCAAGATATTATTGGGACACATGTTCTGACCAAGTTTCATGAAGATTGGACTAAAAATGTGACTTCTAGAGTGTTAACAAGGTTTTACTATAGCCATATAAGGAAAACTGCCACGCCCCCTGGCAGCCATGTTTTTCAACCAACCGGAACCATTTACGAACTCGTTCAAGATATCATTAGAACAAATGTTCTGACTAAGTTTCATGAAGATTGGACTATAAATGTGACTTCTAGAGTGTTAACAAGGTTTTACTATAGCCATATAAGGAAAACTGCCACGCCCCCTGGCAGCCATGTTTTTCAACCAACCGGAACCATTTACGAACTCGTTCAAGATATCATTAGAACAAATGTTCTGACTAAGTTTCATGAAGATTGGACAATAAATGTGACTTCTAGAGTGTTAACAAGGTTTTACTATAGCCATATAAGGAAAACTGCCCCGCCCCCTGGCGGCCATGTTTTTCATCCAACCGGAACCATTTTTGAACTTGTCCAAGATTTTATTGGGACACATGTTCCCACCAAGTTTCATGAAGATTGGACTAAAAATGTGACTTCTAGAGTGTTAACAAGGTTTTACTATAGCCATATAAGGAAAACTGCCACGCCCCCTGGCAGCCATGTTTTTCAACCAACCGGAACCATTTACGAACTCGTTCAAGATATCATTAGAACAAATGTTCTGACTAAGTTTCATGAAGATTGGACAATAAATGTGACTTCTAGAGTGTTAACAATGTTTTACTATAGCCATATAAGGAAAAATGCCACGCCCCTTGGCGGCCATGTTTTTCAATGGATCGCAACTATTTTCGAACTCAGCCCACTTATCATTAGTTCAAATATTCTGACAAAATTTCAAGAGCATTGGATAATAAATGTGACTTCTAGAGTGTTAGCAAGGTTTTAATATAGCCATATCAGGAAAACTGCCCCGCCCCCTGGCGGCCATGCTTTTCGACAGACCAGAACCATTTTTGAACTCATCCAAGATATCATTACAACAAATGTTCTGACTAAGTTTCATGGAGATTGGACAATAAATTTGACTTCTAGAGTGTTAACAAGGTTTTACTATAGCCATATAAGGAAAAATTCCATGCCTCGTGGCAGCCATGTTTTTCAATGGATTGCAACTATTTTTCAAACACAGCCCAGATATCATTACAACAAATGTTCTGACTAAGTTTCATGGAGATTGGACAATAAATGTGACTTCTAGAGTGTTAACAAGGTTTTACTATAGCCATATAAGGAAAACTGCCCGCCCCCTGGCAGCCATGTTTTTCTAACAGACCAGAACCATTTTCGAACTCATCCAAGATATCATTACAACAAATGTTTTGACCAAGTTTCATGAAGATTGGACAATAAATGTGACTTCTATAGTGTTAACAAGGTTTTACAATAGCCATATTAGGAAAACTGCCCCACCCCCTGGCGGCCAAGTTTTTCATCCAACCGGAACCATCTTCTAGAGTGTTAACAAGGTTTAACAATAGCCATGTACGAAAAACTGCCACGCCCCCTGTCAGCCATGTTTTTCAACCAACCAGAATCATTTTTCGAACTCGTCCAAGATATTATTGGGACACATGTTCTGACCAAGTTTTATGAAGATTGGACAATAAATGTGGCCTCTAGAGTCTTAACAAGGTAAATGTTGACGATGGAAGACTGACGACGCACGACAGACAAAAGGCAATCACAATAGCTCACCATGAGCTCGTTGTGCTCAGGTGAGCTAAAAAATCTGCAAGGTTGATATGACACACTTTCTTGGAGGATACAACACACTCACTTTGAGGATACACCACACTCTCTTAAAGGATACAACACACCCACTTGGAGGATACAACACACTCACTTTGAGGATACACCATACTCACATGAAGGATGAAACACAGTCACTTTGGGTTACAACACACTCACTTCGGGGATACATCACACTCACTTTGGGGATACATTACACTCACATGAAGGATACACCACACTCACTAAGAGGATACACCACACTCACTTGGAGATGGAATTCCACAGCCCAGACTCCTCTTCCTTAGAGTCATCCAGCAGTTTCTCCTCCTCCTTGCCCGCCCTCTTTGCCACTTTGACGCGCACTGTCCTGGTCTTCAGGTCCTTTATGGCTACAATGATGTTCCTGGAGCCCTCTGGTGTGTCCGTGTAGTCATGGCTACAATGTCAAACATTTATATATACAGTATAGTTTTCCCTTCAACAGTAGGGACCTTTAAAAGGTTTTATCACGTCAGAATATTTTATTTAGACATGCAGTTTTATACATTTAGCATATGAAATGCCAGCCTGCTACTATCTTACCTGGATATGTCATACAGTTCTGTGATCTTACCTGGATATGTCATACAGTTCCGTGATCTTACCTGGATATGTCATACAGTTCCGTGATCTTACCTGGATATGTCATACAGTTCTGTGGATCTCCCGTCTCTCAGCTGCAGATTCCAGGCACCTGGATTGGCTTTTAGTTGGAAATAGCCCTGCAACAGACAGTGTGTGATAGAAAGTAAATCAAAACTGATTATAACATGAGCAGACTATAAAACTCCGAAAGAAACGCATACATACTTCAACCAAAATGTGTGCTCCTTATTACCAATTGAATTCTCAAGATTAAGTTCCTTCACTCTCCATCTGTCAACAGAATTTCCAGTTAAAGTTTACTCCCCTTTGAATCAATACAAGCAGGAAAATTGCCTTATGATGCAACAAGATGTTCACAATTAACAGGTAGTATCTAATTTTTTTTTAAATTAAACTTTTTCAAGAGATGCTTTAACTATTTCATGTATTCACATTGCTACAAGAAAAGCTGGACCAAATGCTTGCTTACCAAGTTTGCCATGACAATTGTATCCTGTACAACATTAGAGCTGTTGGTCTTTAGTGTAAACTGCAGCCCTCTCGGAGGCTGACCAGAGTTGGCATCATAACAATGACCTGCAAGGAAATACATATATTGTTAAACTGTGTTACCATACACATTAAAACATACAAACATAAATGAAGAGTGCGCATGATGATGTGATGGTATTTTTCGTTTAAAAGGGAGTCTCTTCTTAGTGAAAATCCAGTTAAGTTGAAAGTGTCATCCCATATTAGCCTGTGCAGACTGCACAGGCTGTTCTGGGATGGCACTTTATACACATGCATTAAACCCAGTTTTTCCACACGAGGCTCAATTCCTCATCGTGTCTACTTCCTACCTTCCAGCAGGAGGTACTCCAGATCAAAGTCTGCAGACACGCCCTCCTTGACCTCCTCCAGCAGTATGTTGTCAAGGTCATACTGGGCCCTCACCCCCTCCACAAGCCACCCCTCTGGGGCATCCATCCCCAGGGTCAGGATAGACTTGTCAGGCAGGTCTGTGAACCGCGCCCGCGGCCCCGGCATCAGCCGCCCGTCACTGGTGAACCTGGGCTCAGCCTCTAGTACATAGCGGTAGTACCTGGGCAGCGAGAGAAATAGGGGACTGTCCATTAATATATACCTTGCTAAACATATTAACACAATTATATAAAAGGTTTTGAATGTGAATTTGTAAACCCCACACAAACACAGTTATTCAGATGGTGTGTAAATATGGCTTTTATACTGCCTCCAGTGTCAAATACAGGTTGGTTTATGATTAATTGTTGATTGAATGTGCCCTTTTCTCCAGAGCTGAGTGCCTAAAAAGTTTAGCTAACAGTTGTAAACTTTTGGATCCAGTTTTCTGTTCATATTCAATGGTAAAATTTAGAATTTCATGTTATTTGTAAACAAACAGGTATATATAGAATAACAGGTTACTGCCCTATCATTGTGTACTATATCTTGTTAGGGTTAGACTAAAAGAACGTTGAGGCTTGTCCAGCTGTTGTTTTATTCTTGCCAAACCTTAAACAAAGATAGGGCGGTAACCTGTTGTTATGTTAATGATACCTCTACGCCCTCATTTTCAAAGAAAAAAGAGACTTCTTTTAAGCCAAAAATACCATAAGAGCAGAAAGTGTTGTCCCTGACAAGCCTGTGTGGACTTAAGCAGGCTAATCTGGGACAACACTATGCACATGCATTAATATAAAGAAGTGAAACTCCAGAAGCTGCAGCAGTATTGCAGTTTTATCATACACACCTTTGTGGTCCTTAATTTATGGCAAGGAACCAATTGCCAAAACGGTACAGTAAAGCCTCGTTTTCCCAAAACGTGGCGCATATTTAGAAAACTATTCAAACATTGCATTCTCTCCAACGTCCTCACCTCTTCAGCGGCATCTCAGACAGTTTCTCCTTGCTGTTCATGTATATACGGACATCCAGGTTGTAGAGCTCCTGTAGCACCAGCAGGATAGGGGCCATCTTCTGGGCCGCAGTTGACACCGGGTCCACTATCGCCTCGATCTGGAACGAGGGGCGACTGGGGTCTGCTGGAATCTTCACAACACTGAGGGGGAAGAAAAAAACATGTGTGCTTGAAATACTTGTGTATTGTTGGAACTTAATGATAGATTCACAAAGACATTGGTGTCATCTGGATGCTAAAAACTAAACAATCAATTAAACTTTTTGCAGTAATCTTTGAACCAAGCTATTTTAGTGACTTTGAAAAGGTTTAATGTGCAATCAATGATTTTTGTAAAGTAATATTTATGTTCACATAAGGTTTTAAAATGAATTTTATTTATTTTTAAAGATAACACCATCACTGGCTAAATGTTTGACCAACTGGGCCAAAACTAGAAATAATCCCAGCAAATACGAACACCACCCGACGCTAAATATGTACCAAATATTTAACATTTGAGCCTTGTGGTTTCAGAGTAAAAGATTTTGATTTTTTTTAAGTTATTTTTCTACATATAATCTATGTTTCGCCACCTATTCTGGGAGGTGTGTGGCCAGTTTTGACCACAGGGTCATGATTTGATGAAACTAAGAAGGTCTGATACACAATGTTCCATGCCAAATGTGACACATCTGGATGTTCAAGTTTCAAAGATATATATTCTTGCTAATAAGGTTTTTAGTAACAATGTTACAGAAATTCAAAGTTGAAAAAGGGGTATACCTTTTGTTCATAGGACAATAAAAATTGCACATTCATAAAAAACGTTATAATATAAGGAACCATCCTAGCAAGTTTGAAAGTGTTACGATGAAAAGTGTAGACAGACAGTCAGACAGAAAGACAGACAGACAGTACGACAGACTTCTATGGTGATTCCATTACAGCCTCTTTTACTTTGCATCGGGGGTAATAACTTCAAGACTTATCTAGCTGAAAACAATAAGTTCATCCTCGTGCATATTAACATACTAAATAAATGTTAATTTCTTACTAGAGTTCAATCTTATTTATCTTTACCTGTGCTGGTCTCCACCAAACTTAACCTTCTTCCTTGTCTTTGATGTTTCCATGGTAGCCAGTAGTCCTGCAACCTTCATCACAAGGTCACTGCCTCTGTAATAGGAATAACTGATCCATGACCCCCTTAGTGTATAGAAATTAAAAAATAATGCATGGTATGAATGAAATCAACTGAAACACCCGTACTGTACGTGCAGATTAACACCTGAGGCAGCACCAGCTATTTCACACACAACTATGTGTTTTAAGTACCCAAATGATATTTTTATAATTGATGAGTAATCCATTAGAAATAAATTCAACAAAGTGTCAATATTTGAATTTCATTGAAATTCCGAGACAAGGCTGAAAGTGCTAGCCCAAACATTTGATACGCTCTCAGGATAGTAATGTGTGTTCACATCTTATTATTCTTCAGGTTGTTCTTTTCATTCACATGAAACAACAAAATGCAACAGTCTATAAACTGGTTTTGTTGTTCTTAGTCGAATGATTTTATAACCGTCATGCAAAATTCGGACACGAGCAACATGGAACACGCGAGTGGCTTGTACATTAAACCTGATCATGGACAACAGCCGTCCAGGACACACATGTTGCTCACATCTTATACAATGACAATAGAGGCTGACATTTAGCACATGACATCCAGTGCACATGCACTGATCAAAAGTAGTTTTGGCCTCATGACTGTATCTAAATGCAACTCCAATATCTGGCCAGTGTCTGTGTTTATAACAGCCTTAAATGTATGACCAGTGTCCGTGTTTATAACAGCTATCATCAAACTTTTTGAGATTTATGAACAACTTTATAAGAAGACGAGGGTCTTTTACTCTTCGTACAGTTTAAAAAAAAAAGATAAAGCAAAATAACAATTATTAGAGAATAATAATTACTAAATCATTCAAATATATGGATTTCCAACAGAATGAACAAGAGATGTGTTTGTCAGAAACACAATGCCCCCTACTGCGCCGCTTTGATATTTTTTTTTTTTTTT
>VMBQ01001101.1:110039-207290 GCA_007657795.1 Dreissena rostriformis | reverse complement strand
GTTATTTAATGATTGAACTGTTAGTTCTTTGTTAAAACAAATTGTTTTTGTTAATTTAAGTGTTTTCAAAATTGACAATTGTAACGTAATTTCTTAGGTGTTCGATAACTGGTTCGTCCACCATACAGCCACACTAAAGGTTACAATACACCAATTATAATTAAACGGGGTACGGTCGAAAACGGAACAACTAAAACGACTAAGAATTGATTTCAATACATTTTCCATTTCCATAATCGTTTTTTGTACGATTGATTTTTAATTTAAATTCGTTTTCTTTAAAATACAAATCGTAAAAACGATTAAACGAACCTTATCTGTTGCCCTGCTGAGAGAAAAGAATAAGACAAAGATATTTTGGGGTGGGTCAATACACTGAGCGAAATACTCAAAGGAGGGGGATTCTTAAATTAGACTTTTCAATGCAAAACATATTAACCTGCGTAACTGTTGGACACATCTAAAATCCCTTGACGGTTCGCACCCAACAATACACCGACAGTTCTTTTCACGTTGCCAACTTTTCCCATGCGATTAAAATGGTCAACGACACTAAGTAATACCAGTGGGTGAACAACAACTTTTGATATCTTTGACGGGTCTGTTGGAGGCATTGTTTCTTTATATTATTGTTTATTCTACCGGCACGATGACTTTTCAATTTTTGTCCGAATGGCGTCAGTAACTTCCGACGGATCCTTGGATATTTGTGTTGTAAAACTTGCAAATTTTCTAAACACCGTCCATTTACGAACAAGTTCTAGTAGGGCTCTGGTCGAAAATATTTGGCAGTGGCTAGCCGTTCGGCCCCGTACGAATAGCCTAATGTCTAGTCATACGGCCCGGTACGGCTAGCCTCTCGGCCTGTCCGTCCGGCTGTTATAACAAATAAATATATTGAGTATGTATTGCGTCATGAGAAAACGTGCTAATACATTAACTTAAAATTGTGTGCTATCATGCAGGCTGATAAGATGATAATTGTTTTTCGCTACATGAACGTCCCGCTACTTAGATAGTANTGAGTATGTAGGCCTATTGCGTCATGAGAAAACGTGCTAATACATTAACTTAAAATTGTTTGCTATCACGCAGGCTGATAAGATGATAATTGTTTTTCGCTACATGAACGTCCCGCTACTTAGATAGTATATAAAGGGTGTAAAAAGGGGGATATGAAAATGTAAATTTATTTCGCCAAACAGCAATTACAGCAATCAATATAAATCACAGTTATTGAGTTAGAAACCGAATTACATGAAAGTAAGCCGAAAAAAACAGTTTTTCACAACTTACTTAGGGACGTCTACTTATTAAAGAATCAAATTAGAAACAGTTTTTCACACCTTACTTAGGATCGTCGACTAATTAAAGAATCAAATTAGAAACCGTACGATTACATAAAGCCGACACAGATGAAAAAAATTGTGTAGTTCCATGAGCTTAAACAAACTAATAACTGATTAACAGCACTGAATGACAATTCTATACTTTATTAAGCCGTACGGCTAGGCAATCCCCATAGGAAAGGCTATACGTACAGAGCCGTAAGACTAGCCGATAGGCTAGCCGTACGGGGCCGCATGGCTAGCCAATAGGCTAGTCGTACGGGGCCGTTCGGCTAGCCACTGCCAAAATATTAAGCTTATTTGAAGCTATCCTTACACAGGTGCTACATAATTTAAATAAAAACAGATTAGACTGCTGTGCAAGGAAACATGGTTAATAAATGTTTGCACATTTATCTCTGATATATGATATCACTTATATATGTAAGTGGTCAAAGCTCGGGACTTTGCTGCAGGCTTTTGTCCGTATAATTTTAATATTGTCTCACGAATTCTCTTATCGGTATGTTTGTTTTCCAGAATTGTTCAAATAAAGATTCTTGTCGGAAGATTTACAAGGTGCAAATTCGTAATTCAAAATCGTCATTTGATCTGAAATAACTTTCCTACAAGAAATTGGCATTACATATTGAGACGTAGTGTGGATTCTGTCCCATTTAAAAAAAGCTCCGAATTTGAAAACTCTGACAAACCATGGTGCCACGCAACACAGCCAAACGTGACACATGGGAACATTTGCCTTGGGCATAACTTTGTCCTGTATAAATGGATTTTCAAATAACTTGCCGTAAGTTATCAGCATGAGACGGTGTGTCCCTCGCAAGAAAATAGTAAAGAAGTAAATTCGTCAAAGGTCAAGGTCGAAATTCAATATAAACGGTCAATTTTAGCAATTTGTACTTGACAATATGTCCAGAGCAT
Organism: Dreissena rostriformis; assembly: GCA_007657795.1. NCBI lineage: Eukaryota > Metazoa > Mollusca > Bivalvia > Myida > Dreissenidae > Dreissena > Dreissena rostriformis. Next base: position 205,020 of record VMBQ01001101.1, on the reverse strand, counting down.
AACTTTGCCCACCATGTGTTTTTATGTAACTTGCCAAAAGTGTTCAAGGTGATAAGACTGAGTGTAGCACGCACAAATAAAATTCCTTTGTCAATGGTCAAGGTCATAATTCAATGTCAAAGGTCAAATTTAGGAAATATTTACTTGGCACTGCCAGGAGCATAAATTTGTTCAGCATTTATGGATTTTCATATAACTTGCCATAAAAGATAAGCATGACAAGACAAAATGTCACATGCAAGAAACAGATCCGTGGGTCAAAGTCAAGGTCACAAGTTAAGGTCTAATTTAGGAATTTTGTACTTGACACTTTCTTAGGATCATTACTTTTCTAACATTGATGGTAAAAGAAAACTTGGTGTGAGTGATCAGCATGATGAGTTATAAGTGTCGCACACAATAACTAGGTGCATAGGACCACGGCCAAGGTCACAATTCAAGGTCAAAGGTCACATTAAGATATTTTCAACAGCATGCATGCATTTTCATATAACATGCCAAAGATGATCACCATAATGAGATGGACGGTCATGGAGAGAACGAGAATGTCAGAGGTCAAAATTCAAGATCAAATTTAGGAAATTTGTACTTCACACTTTGTGCGTAACATATCTTTGTCCAACAGGATGGATTTTTTATTAACAGGTTAAAATTGATCAGCATGATGAGATGGTGTTTCTCGCACAAGAGCCGAGTCCCTAGTTCAAGGTCATAATTCAGGTATTTTAAATTTAATAAAAAAAAGTTATCAGCAGGATGAGAGATTGTGTTGCACGTAAAATGCAGGTCTCTGGGTTAAGGTCAATGTCAAATTTATGATGACAATAGTATTAAACATTTTGTAAGGAGCATAACCTGGATGGATTTTCAAATAGCTCGGCATAGTGATAAGATTGATGAGACCGAGTGTCACGCAAAAGAAACAGGTCACTAGATCTAAAGTCAATGTTACAAATTAAGGTAAAACCATAGTCTTTAGCAAATGAAGAACATTGAAGTACATTGAGTTACAAGCCCTCACTATAACCAAGTCCTTAGGTCGAAGTAACAATTTTGAGTTAATGCTTAAATACCAGGGGTGTGATTTAAGAACCGTCTGAGGGGAGGAAAACGCCCTACCCCCGTTAGAAAGTACAATAAAACTCTTCATTTGGACATAGATCCGGCAAAGTTTGTAAAATTAGTTTGACATTGAAAGGGAGGAAATCAGCCGAAAGCGGAAAGGAGGAAAAATAACACCCCAGAAAACATATTTGTCTTTATGATAAACCAGATTGTAATATTAAATTTTTTAATTTGCTAAACATGTGTTCAAACAAAATTCTGTAGGAATATAGAAAATCATTCAAGGATATATTTAATGTAAATAGAGTTCACTAAGTATCAGTTAAGTGTTGGGGAGCTATTAACAATTCCAAACTAATAAACAACAACAATGTCTTGTTGATGAACTTTATTAAGCAATAACAACAAGAAAGGATATACAATAATACATGTATGCATAAATCTATATTAAAACACCTTAAATCAAATAAAAACGTGTACTGTTCAAACACAAAATTATTTAAAATTATGATTTAAGGGATACTACAACAAATTAAAAATAAAAATTCGAATTATTTGTTAACACAACTGCTTGCATATTAATGATTATGCTGAATTTTTGATAAGTAAATCCGCTCACATGACCTGTGTTTTATTTACTTCGTTAATTTTTTATACAAACATATTCATGTCTATACTACATTTTCATCAACAAGTGGCAAGATTAGACGAGGTCATTATTTTTCGGCAATCTAAATGACATTGCTTTTCATTTGTCAATAGTAAAATTATGTAATTGTGTGGTTTTAACCTTTGCGATGAAGATGAACAAAAAGCAAATACAAATATGTTGTGGTCCTTATAGTTAAACAAATTGAAAATTTTGAATTGTTGCAATTATAAGAATTCAATAGAATATTTTTGAATTAAATTGTCAGGAAAAATAAGCCCAATTTAGGCATAAATGCTGTTGGGAGTAATTTTCCCAATAATTTATTCACAGATGAAGTGATAGACCAACCAATGGGAAAGACATCGGACCTTGGACAAATCCGATAAAATTTGACGAGGTCCGATAATATTTCCCAAATTGTCGGACCTCNAGACCAATTGACCAACAGGGTGATTCCAGTATACCCACACAAACATATTTTGCAGGCGTAGAATAACAACCAAAATGAGCACAGCATAGAAGAATAGATATTAAATTTAAATTGCACAAATATTTATCAAATCATGTAAGAATCATAATTATTTCTTATGTCTTATAAGAAATTGGTTGGTAAAAAGGAGCCAACCAGATTAAATTGAAAGAGCAGCATTCTTCATTAATTATGATCTATGCTTTGGTTTGCACTCACTGACTCTTAGAAATAATAACTACCCATGTCAGTATTATAAAATTCTATTTATGATTAAAAAGTTCATGTTTAAAACTTAAATCAAAATAAAATAAGAAAAGAAGAATAAAAAATAAAATAATAAACAGCATCTTTTTCCATACAGATTTCATAAAAGGAACAAAACTGATTCACTTTCTGATGCTAGTTTGGTTTTGCACGAGACACATTTTCCTTGTTGGGCCTCGAAGCCTTCATTCTGGTGGCGTCATTTTGTGCACTGGGACGGGCCAGCAGGAAGTTGTTCCTGGCCCTGTCCTGAATGATTGTCAAATGTTTGGGCAGAGGCACCGTGGCATAGCCGAGTTCCCCTAACTTACGAAGTCCTTCCAGAACATTGGTGCCCTCAAACCTCACCCGACTTCGAAACAGTTCACTATCCTGTTGAAGCTCTGTGGCCACTGTTTTGCTTCTGTATGGTAGCTCAACCTAGAATACATCAGTGGATATATGAAACAAGAGGGACATGTGACTGCTTTACCCGAGTTAAAGAAACATCAATTGTTGATGACTTGACCTGGATTTTGACCCCAAATGACCCAGTTTAAAAATTGCCTGAATGTTGTAAAGAGAAACATCTGACCTAGTTTCATCACGTTTAAGTCATAAATGTGGCCTGTGGGGTTATTACAAGGTTTTCTAAGATTTGACCTTGTGGCCTAGTTTTTAGACCCTTAAACAAACTACCATTGCCTAGATATGGTCAAGATATACATTCTGACCAATTTTCACCAAGATTGAAACATATCTGTGGCCTCTAGAATGGTAATAAGGTATTATCTCAGATGTGACGAAGTGACCTAGTTTTTGCATACATGTGACCTATATTTGAACTCAGAATAGATACATTTTGTTTTGTATAAAAAAAAACATTCTGACCATGTTTCATCACGAGAGAGGCACAAATGTGACCAATAGAGTGGTAACAAGATTTTTCTAGTGTTTGGATGCACAAGACCAAGATTCTTACTCAGTATTAATATTCTGACCAAGTTGTCAAGATTAATATTCTCACCAAGTATCATCAAGAGTATGTAAACATAGAACCTTGATTGGAAAATGGCCTTGATATTGTCAAGATATACATTTAACCAAATTTCCTCAAGATTGAGTCATACATTTTGCTCTCAAAGAGATAACTTTTTTTTTAATATACCTGGTGACCTAGTTTTTGGACAAGACAAAGATTCAAACTTGGCCAAGATATTGAAAAATACACATTCTGGCCATATTTTTCATCAACATTTAGTTAAAAATTTGGCTTCTAGAGTTATGTGCCAAACGATGATGATGAGCACGACACAATGAAGAACGCCTGATATACCAGTAAGTGTGATCACAATAGATACCCTTAGCACTTAGTGATCAGGTGAACTAAACAAAAACCAGATGAAAGATTGCCTGTTACTTTATAATCCTTAATTGGATTTTTCATTGTTTTAATCAGTATCTCAGTCACATATTCAGGTTTTATTAAGCCTATAAATACACTTTTTGTGGGAAAGAAGGTATATCAGTACTTAGTTCAGATACTTATACAAGTAGCAGACATTTGCCATTTACTTGAATCAGAAGTAGGGGCAGAATGGCAAAAGAAATACATACAAGTGTTAATGACCCATTTCCATACAAGTTATCTGGCCAGGGGAGGAATCGTAATTGTACCCATGATGCTCAGACAGATTTGTGGTTTAGTAGTCTACCAAGAAGAATACCCCATAGATGCCACAGGTCATATTATGTAGCAAGTTGATGCATACAATAATGTTACCCCTTAGACATGGTCAGTTTAAACCATAAGAGCACGGTTTGCAAACACTTTGTATTGGAATAGTATATACAATATTGTATACCAACGAGTACACTGTGCTTTCTGAGAAAAAGATTTGTTCAATAATCATCATTATCATTGCCTTCAACTGTCTGGCCGTTGGGTGAAATGAGGCATGACGACACATTTTAAATATATAACTCTGAATCAGTTATTTGACACCCGCGAGGTTGCCAGTTTTGACTCAATGGGTATGCTTTGTTCAAATCTTGTAGAGGATTACAATGCTAGGTTACATACTTAATATTAATTAAACCTCTAAGCCTAACGGTTTCTTAGGAAAAGTATGCGTGAGTTATTGTGCAATATTAATCTATGTGAATCTTTACCTCCATAGTAGTCAAACTATTCATAGCAAGAGAATTGATAATCTTAAGCTATTGTGTTCAATATAAACTACATTAAGTCGGAGTGATCCAATGTATAGCTAAAGATTTTGCACTTCCTTACACGAAACTGGACCTTTTCCAATGTTGGCTGAATATTTTCCCCAAAGTTCTCGTCCAGAGTTGCAAGTCGCAGGCGTTTCTCAGCCTGATTCAGATCTGTGACACGATCATCTTGGAGGTCTGTTGGTGCTGTAGGAAACGTTACAATTCAGTCATTAACTATTTCATTGCTGGAACCGAATTTTGAAGGCCTTTGCAAACAGTTTGGATCCAGATGAGACGCCACAGAACGTGGCGTCTCATCAGGATCCAAACTGTTGGCTAATCTGATAGTATTCTTGGAAAAAAAATCGAAGAAAATGATAATTTTAGAAATTCAGCAGACAACATTTTAGCAGACGACAATTTCTCAGCATGCAAAGGGTTAAAACGTGACACGTAAAATACCAGGACATTCAGCTGCAAAAGCTATCACCATTTTGTTTAAGTTCACATTGAAACGTTACAATATCTTCAATACATTTAATAGAGTAGAACTTTGTTAAACTTTGAATTATATATTTTATATCATTGTAAGGACAAAGGTTTTTAAGATCAGAATACTGTATAACAGTGTTTTTTGGCTACAAATAACTAATTGATTACACTTTATCAATGTTATTATGAAAATGTGTTTGTTTCAGTACCAAAATACTTTTGTTTCTATTATGAGAAAATTAGTAGAGAATTTATTACTACGTGTCTGTGCCTGTGATTATGTCAAATTTGTTTACTAAAATATTAAATACCCAGCTCATATGTGTAAACACAAGTTTTTTTAAGCAAACTGATTGGTGCGATAACTTGCGAAGTATGCCAAAAGAAAACATACAAAAACACGTGGAATCAAGTAAAGAATGCCTTCATAATACAGTGTTTTGTTTCGTTAAAAATCGGGGTCGGTAAATGGCCCCATTCCCAATGGCAAAAGGTATATATTTTTCCCAAATGGGACCTAAAATTTTCCAATTGAAGTGAAAAAAAGAGTTCATCTGCCATCCAGCTCTATAAGTTGAACCTAAGTAATTATAAAACACTATTGAAAACACTTTGATTTCCAATTCGGAAGCATTTGTTAGCAAAACCACAACAACACTAATTTCTCAATTTGGTCAAAATGTCGCGATTTTTCCCAATCCAAAGGGACCCGGCCCCATTCCCAAAATGGTGAGAAAAAAAACACTGTAATAGTTTGAAGAAAAGCACTTCAAAATAATAATTGGTGATTATGCATAAAAAACGAATTGGGCCAGATTAAGGGCTTGAAATAACAATACCTTCAAATAACAAAGTTTGACTTAAACATAAAATGTATAATAAAACTAAGCAAATATGACAGGACCAAAAATAATACTTAAAATTAACCAGGAACTCTGATTTAATGATTAATAAAATGATACACCCGTTTATTCCAGAAACAGATTAACACTTGAGAATGAATGCCATTCGCTCAGTGCAAGAAAATGATTGCGTTCTTTTTACATAAATATAATTCATCAAACCTTTTCTTTTCCTTGAGACTTGTCCATCTAGAGGTCCGTCCCGCAAACAGACACTAACATAGCGAGCATACCCACCCTATTAACACAAAACAACCTTTTGATCACTTCACTGAAAATAATTTTCCTATTCTGGTTTTAAATAATGGTACATTATCAGTTGTTTTTTGCTCATTTTATAAGTTTACAATAACTTTACATTAAACATTTGTTCTCTGTTAATTCTGGATCGAATAGTTTCATCTTATGGAAAAATAAAGATCTTATTAAGTTATAAGCTGGAATAATAATGCAGCCAAACTGTATTATCTTATCAGATATAATTTTCAACTTCAACATACATTATAACTTCGAATTAAGTGAGTTTGATAAGATTCATTTTGGTATCTGAATGGTGTACCTGCATGTATTTGTTGATGGCCAGTTCACCCAAGGACTGGAAACATCGCCCGGTAAGACTCATGTCCGTGATCTGTTTGTAGCCCAGGGTCACTGCCAGACACTGCAATAGGGGAAACAGTCTTCACATATGAGCCTCTCTCTGGGAAAACAGGGCTTAATGCATTTGCGTAAAGTATTGCCCTACATAAGCCTGTGCAGCCCACACAGGCTTATGAGGGACCACACTTTCCGTTTTTATGGTATTTTTTGTTCAAAGGAAGTGTCTTCTTAGCGAAAACCCATTTCAAATGGAAAATGTCATCCCTGATTAGTATGTGCGAACTGCACAGGCTAATCTGGGGCCAAACTTTACGCACATTCAGCCAGACCTGTTTTCCCAGAGCTCGGCTCATATTTCTACATAACTCAGGGATTTGACTATGGAAAGACCTTAGGGGAGAGTAACACCATTACCCCCCACCATACAGGCTTTAACAAAACTTTCTTTCTTCAAAACAGATCTAGCAAAGTAAAGAATTTTTTTTGAGACTATTTTGCATTGAAAAGGATGAAATCACTGAAAGGAGGACAAGACGCACCCCTGGAAATAAATAAATGTGTCCTCTTATTTCTTGTTCATAAACACTGTCTGCAACTACCAGTATTCTATCTGATGGTCTTTATTGTTTAAAATACTGTTGAATGTTTCATAACCGACCACCAAAATGCCAGCTCCACCAGTCAATTCAGATCTATTCAAGTATTGGACATTATTATGCCACCTTTCCCATCTCATATATTTTTACTGCTATTGTGTTCTGAGAAGGGAGAAGCAGTTTTAAAGATGTGGCAAGAAGCATATGTTAGCTAGCATTTACACCACCATCTTGACCAAAATATGCGGAAAAAACATTTAAGCACCACACCATCTATGTATTTTTACCTGGGATATAAAGGATGAATGAGCCAGTTTCAATCCAGAAAATATGATGACAGGACTCTGCGGGTAGTAGATAAAGTAGAGACTGTGTCGCGTGTCAAAACTGCGGGCTGCCTTAGGTGGGAAATACACCCTCCCCCATAGCAGGCCTTGGTGGAGCACGACAGACACACTGTAGTTCTAAAACATAAAAAATACAAATTTCAAACATCAGTTGATATTTTGAACCTTGTTTTTATAATTAACTAAATACAATTGATGGAATGATGTACAAATTAAAACAATGCATGAAACATTCAATTAAAAGATGAAAAAATACAGACTTCAATAGTGCTTTTTCCCTATCCTCAGCATCTTTCAAACAGAAACAAATTTATATTGAACAATGCATGTTATTCCAAAAAGTGTCTAATTAAAGTGCAAAACAAGTGATGTGTTTGAGAAACACTACGCCCCCTTTTGAGCGATGTGACCCATATATTTGACCTTGAAGGATGACCTTGACCTTTCACCACTCAAAATGTGCAGGTCCATGAGATACACATGCATGCCAAATATCAAGTTGCTATCTTCAATATTGCAAAAGTTATGACCAAGGTTAAAGTTTTGGGACAGAATGACAGACAGACAGGCAAAAAACAATATGCCCCCTCTTCTTCGAAGAAAGGGGCATAAAAAGACATGAATTACAAATATCTTTCACGGACTGGTCAAATGTGTACACACCTTGCTGAAGTACAGTCTGATCTGCTTGGTCAGCTTGACTTTGAACTTTTCAGGAACAGTTGTTGGCCTATTTCCAAACTCTATAAAAAAATACATACTGGAAATAACATTCCCTACTTAATTCAAAGAAATTACATTTTAAGAATGTTGATACCTAAATAGCACGCACGACTTTGTTAAGAAACACAGTTTACTCAATATTGCAGTAAGGTCATGGCAGACTTACAATCACAAATGAAAAAATTAATTATAAATAGCACATTTTTCGGCCTGAGCTCCATTATTGTTATGTCAGGGCCAAACATTTTCATTACAATCAAATTTCTTTGTTTGATATTTAAATAATGATGTTTAAGAGGATTCAGGTTTTAGATTTAAGTTCTTTGAAGCCTTCTAAGTATTTACCTTCAGAGAGGTGGTAGGCACTCCAGCTTTTCTTGGTTGGAAGCAAATGTAGACCTAAAAAGATACAATAGTAGTTTTTATCTATTTTAAGCGTGCCTAATGGTATTATTTCAAACCAATAGTGTTTGTTTTTTCAATAAAATTCCATTACATTATCTGGTACCAGTAATGACATTTAAGATTTAGCTTTGTTATATTTTCATGATATTAGACCAAGAAATTGGCGGAATTGAAAAAACAGAAAATGCCCTCAGGCCTTCCTGATTTTTAGGAGCAGTGCTTTCCACCCGCCATTTAACGGTCCCTCACTGGGGAACTTGAATTTTGAAATCAGAGTCCGTGGGGCGTCTGAAATTTTCCAATCAGTGTATTTTAGCAGTTACTGCAGCAAGCCATTCTTAAGATCAAAGCGATATCTTTTCCCGAAAATTTCATCCGCACTGAGGTGTCTGAAAAAAATCCTGTGGAAAGCACTGTACAGGTAAATACTCACACATAAGTTCCAATTCTCCAACTGCTTCCAAAGTAAGCCCATTCTTATTCTACAACATAACACAATTATCTTATATTTTAATTTGTTGTTTACCTGAAACAATTTAATAATGCTTTAACCGTTTCAGAACTGTTAATATCTTCTTTGGTGATCCGTACAGCGCATCAGAGGGAGAAGACACAAACATATCATAGCTGTGTCTATTATAGGACGAGGGATGGGGGGATTCACCCCCTTTTATTCAAGATCACCCCCTATATTTTGCNGTACGCTCTATCCACCATATTGGAAACTGTTACATTGTTGCCGACTTTAAAGAGTCGCTATTGGTTAGGTTGCAGTACACCAATATTTTGCACATCGTTTATGTGATGTAGCATAAGTCAATAACGATGTCGAATAATATTCGACACAAAATTCACTGTTTCAAATTTCAACATAAAAATGTCAACGAGAATAGTGTGTTGAAACGTCATCGTGTTTTTTAGGGTGCATGCAAAGGATGTCAGTAGGTTGCCATTCAGGTAAATTTAACTTGTTTTTGAAGTTTATTTATTGCTTTCCTCAATTTGTCTCGAACAACGTCTGTTTAGAGAAGCGCACTGATTCACTGCACTGAACTACACTTGTATTTATAAAGGGGTGCATATGGACTCCCAGCAAAAATTATCAAAGGCTCTGGGAGGCCGTTTATATGGACTACTTCCACATTGGGGGCCATCCATAAAGTAAGTCAGGCTCCAGCAGGGGGGAGGGGATGTAAGAAAATGAGACAGTTTGTGACATGGGGGAGGGGGTGGTCAGGCCATGTGTGACGTCACACATTTATTTTTTTTAATTTAATTTCTTAATTAATTTTTTAGTTATTTATTTTTGTGGAATTTAGTAGCTTGAACAATAATTTTAAATGATTTTGTGAAACATTTGACTTAGTGTTATGTAAAAAAAAGCATGAAATAAGCATCTCCTGAATGTGTTGTTCATGATTGTGCTCGCTAGGAGCGCTAGTATGCAGCTGTTGCAAAGCCTTGTTTTATGTATAGCCTTGCTTTCGTTATGCCGTAAGTATTATTATTTTTATATTGTCCGCTGCCTTTTTATGTGTCATGTGTAAAAAATATTGCATAATTGGAAGATTATCTAAAACTTGACCTCACCTATTGTAAATAAAAAAGCAACAGATCAATGATGTGTATTTCATAATTGTCAAGTTGAATTTTTGCATTTTTTGTTTTCAAATTCAATCTAGATTGAATTACTGCATCAAGGAATAACTGTGACAACGGTTGACAATTAACTATTCTACTATTCAAGTTATTTTTATATTGTGATTTTAAGTTCTTTTAAGTGGAAATTTTATATTAAAATACAGTTTAATAGTGAAGTGTGTTTTAGCTTAAAATTTTAATTAGGTGTTCATTTACAAAAAAATGGTTGGAATGGAAAGTGTGACATACTTTAGGGGGTGGGGGGTCCAAGATGTGTGACAGTTTGTGACATGGTGACAGACATTGATTCCCAAAAGTATTTTCAGTCCATACAACATCCGGTCCTGTAGACTTAGATAACTTGCAGGACCGGACTGGGATTCATAGGACCGAAACATCACTGTACAAACATATATATCTCAATACTTTTGCCAAGTTAAGTGTCATGTCGTTCGGCAACAACTCAGGTGCTCCATTAATACTTAGTGTTCGTTGTTTTCCTAAGCCGATAAGTTGTATGTTTACATATTTGTTTTGTGAATTCCAAGGGTGTCAATTGACCCAAATTTGAAATCCGGAAAAATAAGCAGGGGGTCTGGGGCCGCAGGTCCCCAACGGGGATAAAGGGCAGAGCCCCTATGCGTATCACAGCATGTTTATTGTCATTATATAAAAATGTTATAAAGAGCGTCAAAAATAAATTAAAATCAACAAATCATACTGTACTATCCGAATACGGCTATTCGAAAACATGAACGTGTTTTGCACATGAAATAAAATGTGCGTTTTGCATATCGTTTGACTGTAGAAAGTGAAAACCAGAAGCCAGTAACCTAGCAAATACAAAATTAATATATGATTAGGTTAACATGTTGCTTTAAAATATGCTATTGCAGTGCTTTACTTTGCTAAACGATCACTTAAAATTTCAAGATGGCGGACATTTGGGACATTTCTTAGAATTGTAAGATTTTCAGAAAGTAGCGAAGAGGTTTCGTCAGTTACCGTCCATCTCTGTGCCAGCCGCTAACCAATCAGAAATCGATGAATAAAAGTCCGAGAAATTTCGGTACCGAGCGCAATTTTCCGGAATGCCGAAGAAACTATTTCAATATTTGTTCTCAAAAGATGGCGCACATGAACAAATTCTATAAAATAAATCAACTTTTCCTCTTAATTATTTCCCGGACATTCGGACGGGCAACATGGCATTTTCAATCGGACCTGTCTTTAAAACATCGGTCAGGTCCAACACTTTTGGGAATGTCTGGGGGGAGGGAGGGGGTTAACAATGGTCAAAATAGTGTGACATACTTTATGGACGGCCCCTTGTGAGTGACAATAATCTATCTATGAAATTGGTCTGCTCTTTTCTAGACATAATAAGTATTGATGATATGTATTTCTTTAGCTGGCTGTGCAACTGAACTAACAATCAGTGTACAAACCGTGGATACAAACGATGAAACAATTAAATATTACAAACCGTAAAAAAATCTCCGATATCTGCAATCAGCGTTAATTTAGTTTTCTTTGAATTACAAAGTGAAGCTATCTCATCTTTATCGGATTTATTAAGGAATTTCCACTTTTTAATAATGTCTAATACTTCGCCAGTCTTAAGTTTGTTCAGAATGTTTTTGATCGCCGAAACTTCCATAATTTATATTTTTTAAAAACATTGAGAAGCCGCCTTTTGTGCTTCCGGTTGTGTATTTACTCATCATTTGGTGACGTCTTCTTAGTTCCTAATTCCCGTCTCGATTTGTAGAAAGGTTACATTTCACATGTTCGTTTATGCTCCCACTTGGAGGGGGCGGAAACTTTACATGTACCATTGTCCTATTGTCCGTCCACCCTTTCTTCCGTCCATCTGATTGTTGTATAGCATGTTACATGTTAAGTACTTTTTAAACGCAAAGCCACATGTAAGCTTGCGCAAATGCGTTCAATGGTACAGTTTCCACATAAGCGTATGGCCAAATATTTATAAATATACATTGTATATTTATAGATCTTTGGTATGGCGAACCAAAGATATATAAATATACATTTATAGACCTTCGTCTACACGCGAAGAACGCCATGTCTACAGTTGCGTTGCGAAAGACCTTTCAAAATCACTGTACAATTAGTATTCCCCATTTCAATTATTATTCACCATTTCAATTATTATTTATCATTTCATCAAGCCCTCCGCTACCGGGGACCGGGACACAATTGCGAAGGCGCTAGTTAAATGAGGAGTACGGGTATTGAAAGCAAACAATCACAAAACCGCACATGTCCGCACGGAATCAAATGCAATTTTCTCTCATTATGAATAGACTTTATGACTGGTAAATAACATAATTAGCAAATAGGAATGCCAATTGTAATCAGGCCGATATAAAATATTTGCTGGGTAGTTTATTTAATACTATAGATCAGAAGAAAGGCTTTTTTTAATAACCCGTAGTGTACACATGACATTACGCCACAAGAGTATTCCTTGCATAACAACCGATTGGGCAATTAGCAGCAATCAAACTCTGAATTTATTTGACGCACGTGATCCTAGAGCTCCTATATAACAAAGTTAATTGTAATTACAGTGTTATAGGATTGTATAAATCAGTTTTCAAGGACATATATTGATGATCTTGAATTATTATAATTTATAAAATTACAATAAACACAGCATTGAATTACGAAAAAACAAAACAGGCATCGTATTTTAAATTTATTAAATTTATATATTTCAACAGATGGAAACTGTAAATTGAACACACTTTACACCTTATGTGATGCACGTTCAATAATAATTATCCAAACACATGACAAGAACAGAACAATGCACAAATAGAAATCGGTTTCCTCTCTATCCTCCACACAATCGGAGAGGGTGGGGTCGGTGGTTGGTACATATTGAGGTTCGTTTTTAAGCGCCCTGCTTTGAACGAAATTCGTGCTAAGCTGTAAAAGCGCTCGATCAATTTAACAATTGAGTTTCAAACAAGAGCCTGTGAGAAAAGTTCCTGTATCTCAGTGTTAACATGCTTTTGGGAACCGAGCGCTCATTCCCAGTTAAGATATAGTGAACTAAATGCAGTATGTTACGACACCATCAATTAATATACAGTACCATATCTTTAAAGAAGGTCACAGACAAATGAGTTTCATCACATAAGTTTTAAATACATTAACATTGATAAAATAACAAAAAAGGAAATGAAGTAAAAAAGGGGGAAATGGTGCAAATGGGATGGGTAATAGAGATATGGAGGGGAGAGGGAGATGACTGAAGGGAGGAGGGTTCAAAATATGGGTAGGTGGTAGGGGGTGGAAGGCGGAAGGGGTATTTGAACTGGAGGAGAGGAGAGGGAAGAAGAGATATGGAGGAAGGAAGGGGAGAGAGGACAAAGGGGAGAGGGTGGAATGTTGCAGAATAGTGGTGGATATTGCTATCACATAAATGATTATAATTGTTAATTTATAATAATATAACTGAAATAAGAGTTACACGTACATTCCCTCTATGCAGGTCATTCGACTTGCGGACACTTTCGGCCGTCAAGGGCGCGTCAAGCCTTGCTTTGAGGCGCGTCAAAAAACATACTTACGGTACATATGTTCCGGCTGTTTAATTAAAGCGCCTATCATAATGTATGGCCCAATTTTTTTGGGGGTTTTAAGTCATTGTTATACAACTAGCACATATTCTCACTTGAGAGCCGGAAGGGCTTATCAGCCGTTGCACAAACGCTGACATCACGTGGGCTTTCACTCGACGAATATTGTAACGAGATTATGGCAACTATAATGTAGATGTACTCTGGGGAAAGCAATAACGTTTTTAATATATATTATATATATATTACACCTCAGAGATATTGGTCCTTCTATATCTATATGACCGGTTTCAGTCTGTAAAATGCGATAGAGAAACCTAAGAGTATATGGACCGGTCACTATTTTTTGTATATGGACCGTTCGGGGTTACACACCACTAAATTTGCACTGTGTGAAAGCGTTTTATTGTACAACGTAGTATTAGGCCCGATTATAGACGGCCGGCCAAGCTCTGCCGTGTATTATCGTTTATATTACCTATCATTTTATTTTGTTCCTTTACTTAAATTTATTACCGAACCAGCTTTCCGTACTTTAATTTTCATTCAACTGATTACGAAATTAATGACGTATCTCGTGTGACGTCATTTATGTGACAAAACACACCGCTTTTACCTAGACTCTCTGAATTGTAGTGACAACAATTCAGATGTTGTGGTTTATTTAACAGTTAAACATTTATTTAAAAAAAAACATCGAACGCATCCAAAACGTATTTCGGATTGTGTTTTGTGTGTAATGTATAATTTGAAACTTGGAGCACTGGATTAAAGTTGCCATTGAGCAGGGGGGCATGCGTATACGGGAGCTTACCGCGTTTAAGTGANGTTCCAGTAGTGATGAAGACAGACCATGTAACTCTGAAGGGCCACACAGATTTGCACCATGAATTGCAACCTACAGCGAACCAAGACAGTTTTCGCAATTATTGCCATATTCATGGGGTTAATTGTTGTCTCAATGACATACACATGGCTCGATGTGCGGCGTATTTCTCTTTTTCGGTATGAGGTAACAGCCGATAGACTTGCTATACTGCCTTTTAGTGATGGGACTAAAAATCGCTTCTTAGATTTATTTAAAACAGAGAAGAATGTTTCAACACCAGACGTCACTTATAACTCTACAAAGCAATCTACCGTATCAGGCCTCCAACTTTTGTTCACAAAAAGTGCATTTCTAAATGGCACATCAATGAAGCCGATAAAAGTCCCCACTATCTCAAATGCCACACCCATGAAGCCGATAAGAGTCACCACTATTGCAAATGACACATTAATGAAGCCGATAAGTATCACCACTATCGCGAATGACACATCAATGAAGCCGAAAGGTATCACCACTATCGCAAATGGAACACCAATGAAACCGATAAGTGTCACCACTATCGCACATGACTCATCAATAAAACCGATAAGTGTCACCACACGTATGGCGCTCGCTGAGAGCTCGAGTAGCAGGCCTGATGATTGCTCTAACTGTTTTCCAATGGACTTCACATCAATGATATCACCAGATCGACTGTGTGACGGCGGCAGAGTGGACGTGTTACTACTTGTTTTATCGTCCGTCACGAACAGGTTGGCCCGGGACGCAATCCGCTCCACTTGGGGGTCAATGTGTAACTCACTGAATTCAACAATCCGCCTCGCCTTCGTCATTGGAAACAATTTGAACAAAGAAGACAATTCCTTATTGCTGAAAGAGAGTGGCAAATTCCAGGATATTATTCAAGCAGATTTCCGCGACACCTATGCAAATCTTACATACAAAACTATAACAGGATTGAAATGGAGCCACACATATTGCTCAAATGCAAAATATGTTATGAAAACGGACGATGATATGTTTGTTAACACCGAGCTGTTGCCTATTATGTTACAAGCTGCTCCGAACAGAAATTTCATGGGCGGCTTTTGTTGGGGACCAAGTTCCCCACATAGATCAACTTCCTCTAAGTGGTACGTGTCTATCAACCAGTATAGAAAACCCCTGTTCCCGGCTATGTGCAGCGGCACAGGGTACCTGTTGTCTAGTGATGTCGTTGGCAATATAGTTAAAGTGTCCAGAAATATACCATTCTTTTATTTAGAGGATGTCTATGTCGCGATTTGTGTTAACAAATTTGGCGTTTCGCCGGTCAGTTTGACAGGCTTCGCAAACATGTTTGTAAATTCTCCGCCATGTGTGTATCGTAATTCCGTTATAACATCACATCAATTATCACCAGAGACATTGAAACAATATTGGGCAGAATCAAGAACTTGTCCTCTATCGCAGTTGAGGCCGGAACAGGTGTTTCATAGTCGAGTAGTTTGATTTTCGACATATATTTAAACAACATTTATATTGCATTTAATATGTCTTCATCATTTGAAAACCTAGTTGATGCATGAAGATATATACTATACTGGAGAGGATGACCATTTGCATAGTTGATTGCATCAACTAATAAGTGAATGTTAGAAGATATCGACCAAGGGTACCATGTGTGTGCGCGCGTGCTTGCGAGTGTGTGTGTTAGGCGTTTGGTGGCGGACACATAGATAGGGTTGCCTGCCATTGTAAACATTTATGGAAACATTCCAATCTTTGAAATATATGTAACTCGTGTTTTTTTTTTAAACACGAAAAGGGTAATTTTGAGAGAATCACGTGTAAAAAAATAAACGGCGACATTGTCGCGTAATAGTCAGTTAATGTTATGGAGATGAATTATATATAAACATGTATTATTCATTAAGATTACTTTTTTACAACTAGTAATAACGATATCATCAACGGCTCGGAGGATAATTATAGCGTAACGATATCATCAACGGCTCGGAGGATAATTATAGCATAACGATATCATCAACGGCTCGGAGGATAATTATAGCGTAACGATATCATTAACGGCTCGGAGGATACTTATAGTGTTTTCGATTGCAAAAAATAAGCGTACGCAAACATATCACGTGTCTAAGGAATAACGTTTATCTGCACAAATCATAAACGATTGATCGTTATTACGTTAGGTATGGAATAAAAACGTTTTATTGTGATTGTATCCGTTTTTAATTGTATTGAAGTAAATAAAATATTACGCGTATATGCATTTACATGTTTTCCAATTATTTAATATTTTTTTGTTTACACGTTTAAAGACCTCCGCGAAGGAAGTTTAAAGGCACAGTTTTTGGCTGAAAAAACTGTTTCGCTTATAGAATTTCAAACAGAATTCTGAAGACTATCAAATGTAAACAAAGTAAAACTCCAATACTATACAACTTTTTATTAAAACTAGTTATGGTTATGATTATTTGGTTGCAATATATAACTAGTTGATACTGTAATTCCTTTTCTATGGAGCAAAATACTTATGTCGCGGCACCGAATGTGCGGGATTGATGAATAGCTGTGTAAATTGCCCGGTTGGCTCACCCGGTAGAACATTCGTCTTGAAAGCGGGAGGTCTCATATTCGAGTCCCTGACATGCTGGGCACTTTTCAACACCCGGCGACAATGGAGCCTAACGCGGGCTGTGACGCGAGCATTTTCCCTCATAGCCAGTATGTGGAGTCCGAGGGCTCAGGTAAACACTGTTCCCGGTGACTCGAATTGTAGAACAAGTCCAACGCTCGTATTGATACAACATTAGTCAATGGCTTAATCCGGCAAAAGGAATGTGATTTCCGAGCCGTTCAATGTAAAGAAGGAAGTATTTAAAAACTGGTAAGGAAAAAGTGACTTTAAACAAATACTTCTTACAGGCTAAGATTTGAAATGTGCCTTAAACATTATGTTGTGCGGTTTTGATAGTTTTTTTTGTATTGTGTCTATTTAAAATGCTTTAAATTTCTGTTATTTGTCTTTCATTTGTAAAACCATCATGTAATGTATATTATGTCGATAAGAATGGTTATCAATGCATATAGCAACCATTTATATGAAAATAATATAATGACATTTATTCAATTGTGTTGCAAATTGAAGAGCACTAGAGATATTCTGGAAAATAAAAAATGTCCAAAGACGTCCTGTAAAGAAACGTGTGTTCAATGTTTAACAAATAATGTTCTTGACTAGTGTATCTGTTAAAATATGCACAAAAATGCATTTCATTACATGGTAAAAGGTAAATAAACCATTTAAGATACACACCCTTTCATTTAATGTTGATTAAGAAGGTGTATAGCAATTTTCCCAACATAAAATGGAAATTGTAATGTATACCGTGAGTAAGATCTATTTTGCGGCCATCCTGGACGCCATCTTGGATTTTGAAGCCCTCCAGCACTTTTCGAAATAATGAAATCTCATACCATAATCTACAGACCCTGACGAACATTTGTGTTTATAAAACTCTTTGTTTATGATCAGTGGCCAGTAACCCCCCTAAATAAGCGACTTTTGTGTGCCTGTTTGCAGCACTATCTAATAATTATATCGAGTCGCGTATTAGAACCAAAATAGCTGTTAATTTACAGATAAACAGGTATGAAGCACACATTATTTAAGGTTAATCGCCTGACAGGCCAATTTGATCATTAAGACATATGGCTACACATCCAAGCGCTTGGATCTATTGTAATTATTAATTCCGGATTTGTATGGGTAATTTGTCTATGTTACCGTGGTAAACATTCAATCCACCAGCTAAGCTCCTGCTTCCTTTCTTCATAAAGGTAAATGGCTAATTATTATCACCTTTCATAATCACCAGCATCAAATTGTTTCATATTCCAAAGTTCTTTTAAAAAGATGACCATATTCTGCTTAGAATGATGAAACCAACGAACCCAAAACCATAGCAACATCTTGAATTTAAGCTTTATTCTGTTTATACACATATGTGCATGCTTGTACCATTTGTTTGAATCTTTACTTCTGGAAGAGTGACTATCATCTTTTCAGAATCAATATCGTTTGTTATTTTTTGAGTTGACACTTAGTCAGATGTCTTTTCATGAGTCATAAACCTTAAATCAGTCATAAGGTCTACTGTATATTGTATGATAAGTTCACATTGCACATACGTGTCAGCCAGAAGTAACAAGGCATTTATTTGATGGAGTGGCCGACGCTGTTGACATAAGGGATTTGGGCGGTGGTGCTTAATTTGCATAAAACTCAATTATAACTTTGATTGGTCGATAGGTTCGTTTCTGCACGTGCTTATTGCTGGTTGGTTACATTGCTAAATGTACTAAACCCTGGGAATAAAGAACCACTATTCAAGTTTTTATACGCTTATCAAACATGGTGATATAAAGTCTTAATGCACAAATTCTTTGATGCATACAAAGCACCACCGCCCAAATCCCTTATGTCAACAGCGTCGACCACTCCATCAAATAAATGCCTTGTTAAACATACATACTCTAGATATATACTATCTTTGATCTTTCACCTTGTTGACTTATTCTACTGTACAATGAGTGCAGGGATGATATTTACGTCTAGGTTTTAACAAATTGTCTATTGGAAGAAAAGGGTCCCTATTAAAAAGTAAGAAGAACGGCGTATGTTTTGAAGTTTCGGACGTACTAAATCTCATTGCTGCCAAAGACATGTTTAAATGCAAGACCCATTTATCATTTCATGTAATTAACCCTATAAGATTTGCCGATGCGATACAAGTTAAGGAGAAAATTGTGATTGACATTAACAATTTATAACCATTCCAAAATTTTATTATTTCAGCAGAAACTCTCTTTTAAATTTCTTTAATAATTTGCAGATTTTCATCAAATATGTGTTTTGGTCACTGATGTTTTCATGTTTTCTTGGTTAGGTCATTCCATTTAAAGGATTTTTTATCATCGTATGTGTTAATATGAACAATGTTTTTATGTACTTCGTAGTTAAATAGTGATAGTTTAATGATTTATTTATACCATGAAGTACAAATAAATCAAATTAAGGGGGAAGGTTGTGTAACGTTACTAAATAAATTAATTGATTATGTTTCCATATATAACATAATGTTCATAAGTGTTCAAAATATTTGGGTTGATTTCTTGCATATAGAAACGGGTTCAAAATGCGGGACAGTTTATCAATGGCAAGTTAACATAACATATTCCTGCACTCATTGTACACTAGAATAAGTCAACAAGGTGATAGATCAAAGATAGTATATATCTAGAGTCTGTATGTTTAACAAGGCATTTATTTGATGGAGTGGTCGACGCTGTTTTGGGATTTGGGCGGTGGTGCTTTGTTTGCATCAAAGAATTTGTACATTAAGACTTTATATCACCATGTTTGATAAGCGTGTAAATACTTGAATAGTGGTTTCTCCATTCCCAGGGTTTAGTACATTAAACAATTCAACCAACCAGCAATAAGCACATGCAGAAACGAACCTATTGATTAATCAAAGTTATAATTGAGTTTTATGCAAATTAACCTGTAAGCAAGTTTTGTAAGAATAGTACACATTTGGTTTAGATTTCGAGGCGAATGGATCGGAAAAGATCCAATCATGTAGTTATCAGAATGTATTTGTATGACTGAAAATATGAATTATAATAGATGGTAAATTGGACTAGAATTCATTTATGGCGTTGTTGATGAATATTTCATTTCACCTTATACGGAGAAATTGACATTAATAGAAAGGGACGGATATGCGTTATTCGCAATGTAGCAAAATGTAGTCGATTCGAATCTCGTCATTATAGCAATATGCGCATGACGTCGTTNAGATAAACTGTCCCGCATTTTGAATCCGTTTCTACATGCAAGAAATCAACCCAAATATTTTGAACACTTATGAACCATATAATTGAGTTTTATGCAAATTAACCTGTAAGCAAGTTTTGTAAGAATAGTACACATTTGGTTTAGATTTCGAGACGAACGGATCGGAAAAGATCCAATCATGTAGTTATCAGAATGTATTTGTATGACTGAAAATATGAATTATAATAGATATTAAATTGGACTATAATTCATATATGGCGTTGTTGTCGAATATTTCATTTCACCTTATACACCTTATACGGAGAAATTGACATTAATAGAAAGGGACGGATATGCGTTATTTTTGAACCAAGAGACACTAGTTCATTGCGAAGCGATGAACCACAACGCGAAGGACCACTGTTTCTGCAACTTCTGTAACCAATAACAACGACCGCAAGACGGGAACAACGACATCAGACCGTACCATTCTGCAACTTCCGGTGAGTGACTCTTTTATTTCCTGACGCTTGTATCAAAATGGCAGATCAAGTTATCCCTCATTTTTTTCAAAATTTAAATGAACAAATTAAAGATGTTAAAACGGCCATATTGGCCCGCCACGTTGTTAGATTGTATTTCACGAACATTAGCAATCGTTGTGTTAGAAAATATTCAACAGAAATAAATCGAGATGAAAATAGAAACGAACTTTGTGTTTTGTTTATGTGAGTTCCCAACGAACAATAATGTGTTATAACGTCACAACCCCGAAAAGGGCGATTCCTTCTACCTCTAACGCGGAAGCCTCCTCCACTAAGACCATATGGATTGAACCCTCTGCAACACCGGTTAAAGCCTGTCATAGTTTAGTTTAAACATATTCATTTTAGCTCGATTGCATCGAAAGCCACAGGCTTATTTGAAACGCTCTCGAGTCCGTTTCATGGAACTAGAACCACTACTTGGTGTCTTAGTGGGAGATCTAAAGAACGCTCCCAATGTGGGGGTCGAACTCGTGACCTCCCGATCGCTGGGCGGACACCATATCCACTACGCCACGGCGACCCTCTTATAGGACCACCACCACGCCCCATTACCTTGCCAATGCGATTCATGTGCTTCCTTTCTCGCACATCATTGTTTAGATCAGTATCATTTTCATATTACAGATCAGTGTAAGTCAATCATGCTGAAGCAAGATAATGGTATTTATGTTCCATAGTGTTTGTGGAGTTGTTTGCGTTTTTGTGGCGCTAGCTATTGTGAGTATCTCGGACTCGGATATCGAGAGCCACCGTGCTCTCTGTTACCTTAGTTAACTTTGGAATTTGTAAACGTAAACTAGAGTCCTACTTAGATTTTGACATAGGCTTTGGTTGTTTCTTATTGTCAATACGAGATGCAATAGAGTCTGTCTTGCCCGCAGTACTTCAGTAAGAGTTTTTATTGTCTTTTTCAATTTGTTCTATCTCATTTTTACCACCTAGTTCTTCGCATGCATAATGAATCCAATGAGCTCCCTGGTAACATAAAACACTGTTCTTAACACACTCCCTGTTACATTTTGGGCAGATAGTGATTCTTTTCTAGTCTTTTCAGTAGTCATTTGAGGGGCTGCATTACAAGAACTACCACTCCAATCGCGAGTTTTTCTGTTACCCTTTTTCACGACAGTCAGATCACTAGTTACTACACTAGCTGGTACGCTATCGATAGTACTATCAGAGTCTTTCGATTTAACATTCGTTGTATCAACGCATGCGTTTCTTTTGCGCGAGACCCTAGTTCCATATGGAGCTACATTGCTTTTTGAATTAAACGTGCAAGAAATACTACTATACTTACTACTTTACGACAAATGTGGTAAACTATCGATGTCGTAAATCTCTAAAAATGCCCGAAAACAATATTATCCAGCTCTTATTTAGAGACAAATATTCCAAATAATATTATATGTTAAACAACTGCCGTTATTATAAAAAGTCAGTTTCTTGACATAGTTGTAAAATAATTCTACTGACAGCATCCATAGATGTATCTTTGCTATTTCGTTGTAAATTATTGTCATATACTTGTGTTATCATGGGTTGAAAATCGTCTAAATACATGTCAAAATCATAAAATCATATTCGTTGGAGATTCTACAGTCTACAGTCTATTGTAATGAATGTAAATCCTAGATTACCAAATTTTAACATATCAGATTCAATATCCTTAAAAAACGCAACGTCATCTTCAGCTTTTGAAGTACTTGCAAATCGATAAGCATGACAAATGTACAGTTAACGTCAGTATTGTGTGGAAAGACGGAGTTATCTAGTTTTATCCATACATAAGCATGATTGTCTTTACTTACAACGGTTCAATATTTTAAACTTGTTTTGAACTAAACATATATTCCACCGCTACATCGTCCTGATTTGCGTTTTAGTTTACAGTCAAAATTGAACTAGCGGTCAACTCAAAATAACGATCAACTACAGACAATCGTCAGTCTGGACCCCCACGACGAAAATCACTCTATATTACACTTGGGAATAACGGTCAATTGTCAATAACGGCCAACGGCCAGTATATTTCACTCCCAAAGTCATTTTTGAACTCAAAACAACGGTCACGAGTCAGTCGTTTCGAGTTGCGAAAAGTAAACACACAAATCCATATGCGTTGTTGTCTTTTACGTTTGACGTCATAGCGTCTATTGTGCGTCTATTTTGCTGGTAAACAATCTGATTGCGGTAACTGCCTTTGATATGATAAAAGCGTCCGTATGTCCATATACGTGTTCACGGCCTAAATTTGGTATTTCTTAAATGAAGAAATTATTGCTATTTATCCATGTTTCACAAAGTAAAATTACCGGTATATCAAAATGTTGCAGATGGTCAGTAAAGTCTTCGTCACTTATTAACCGTTTTATTCCATTAATGTTTTATGAGGCTATGAGTGGTATGGTCCGTGTCACGGCCCTGGTGATCCATGGTGGTGTTTTTCGCGGCCTTGTTTGGACATTTCGTACAGCGTTGGTCCGTTGAACTAAACGCATTTACCGTCGTCCTGTGCACGCCGCCTTACGTCACAGAGCGGTTTGCGGACATCACGTATCTGTTCCGGCAGCTGCATACATATGCTGATATTTCTGTCCTTAAGCCTTTTTTTTAAAGCTGATTCAAACGAGGCAGCGCGAATTCGGTCGCGATCTTGGCAGTGTTGGAAACCGACGATGATCGGGCGTGGTCGTTTACTTTCCGCAGGGCGGTATTTCCAGCATGATATCTGCTATGGCGGGAGGACATTCCTCACGTCCAAGTGGTATGTCTTCCGGTACGCCATAGGAGCATGGACTTTGTTTCAAGGTCGAGAAGTTTGGATCTGTCTTCTTCTCCAGTGTCTCCAGTATCTCTATTTTGCGAACATTTTCTTCTGTGTGAACTTTTTGTTAAGCTGCTAGGTGTCGGCTATGGCAAGCGAAATGCACATTAAGTCTTAAACCACGGTTTAACAGTTAACTATATAGTTAAGAGACTTTGAACCCGGATTCAAAGTGCCGTTTGCACATTAATTCTCAAACCCGGGTTCAAGACTTTGAACCGCGGTTCAAAGTCTCTAAACTCTATAGTTAAGAAACGACCAATGAAATCGTGACATTTGCCTTCTAATTGTGGTTTAAGCTCCGCTGATTGGATGTCTCTGAATTCTGTAGATAAAATATTTGTATCTATTTTTAGACAGACTTTGAACCGCGGTTCAAACTCTTGAACTCGGTTTATTTCACATACCGTGACAGTTTCGATCCACCATTGGTGAATCTTCATCAGACTGTGACTTCGCGGGAAGTGTACGTCACAGGGCGGGCTTACTGCCAGACTGGTTCCCAGCAGTAAACAAAGGCCTGTAGATGGGGCTTAGTTGGTAGCCCCCTCGTCCCTGTTCCTCACCCGTCTTTCCTTCGCTATCGCTACCGATTCCCTAAGTTTTCTGAGTGCGGTGTTGCTTTCCCTATCCATAACTTTCACCCCCTCCTAGTCAATGACATCGTTGTGCCTAGCTATATGGTTCGTAACCGCACTGGAGTGTTCTGTTGCTTCCGATTGTTTCCTTCCTGACTGCGTGAAAACTTGTGGGCTTTTCTTTGCATCTTTTTTGTGCTCATTGATCCGTGTACTAAGTTTGCGACTTGTTTTTCCTATGTACACAGTTTCACAATTCTTTCACGGAATCTTGTATTCACAGCCGCACACCTCTTCTGTCAACGTATTGTCCTTAGGATGTACAAGAAAACGTCTAAGAGTGCTGTGTGGTCGCATTGTTACACCTATGTTGTGCTTTCTGTAGACTCGTGCCAGCGCCTCAGATACATTTTTCACATAGGGAAACACTACCATACCCTTCGACTTATTCTTGGTTTTATCCCTTTCTTTCCTCCTTTTACCCTTCCCCTCCTGTTTTTCTGATATCTTCGCTTCAGTTTCTTTTATCACTTTGTTTATTGTCCATTGTGGATATCCACACGCTTCGGTGAAGCTCTTGGTTTACAGAAAACCTACCCATACAGATCAATATCTGCAATTCGACTCCCACCACCCGTTATCTCACAAATTGAATGTGGTAAGAACTCTAGTTGACATATGTTTTACGATAGTGACTGATAAAGAGGACCAGAAAAGGGAACTTGACCACATCACGGGAGCGCTGAAAGTGTGTGGATATCCACAATGGACAATACACAAAGTGATAAAAGACACTGACAATATTTCAGTTGCACACCATGGGCAGGGCTGAGAATATGCCATGTATGGGAAAAGTCCGTAACAATAAATTGAGATGGATTCTACTTACCATTTTCCACCTGTGTGTCGGCTTATTTACCTTTCGTGTCGACGTAGTCGTTTTCGATAACACAAGGGCTGCTCCATTTCCCCGTGCTGTCCTCCAATAATGGTGAAATTGTTTTCCTCTTAGATTTAATACAAGTTTTTCTGCGAGTTATATTTTATGAAGGCATCAACAGCTCAAAACCATTGTCAAACTTATATCCAAAAAATGTGGGCACACATCAATGGGAAAAACATTAAATCCATAAAAAACAGCTCAAAGGGTGGTTGCTCCTCAATTGAAAGTCACGTGATATCGATTTAAAAAACAAGTACTGACAAGACATGCATGCTTGAACGCTTTCTTCCTGGTTAACGTGACATTTAACATGTTAAGATATTTCAGCATATTTTATTAGAAGATAAATCAAGAAATACACGTGCGTTTTATTGCAAAATGCGTTAACCTCATAAAAATGTAAACACTTGATATGTTTTCCAACTTCGAATGTATAATACTGAAAACTCGTTTATATTTGTCGGCATTTTTTTTTCAAAAGAACATTTTATGGAAAATTAAATTCTTTGAAATGAGATTTTATTAAAACGGAAAAGGCTTCGGTCAGTTGCGGATGTGTTTGTTGGTGATGGTGGTAGTGGTGGTGGGGACTTGTCAATTAACAAGTCCATCTTTAGGAAATGATAGAAAATAATTTAGCGGGCTGAATGAGTGTTGAAGGCAAAGTATAAAGCGTTCCGAAATAATGAAGGGAAATCTGACTTCGGTATTTAAATTCAGGTGGATTAAAATTATTATAAATGACTGTGTATATTGGTTATTAATCAAACGTACGTTTCAAAACTGTCTTATAATATTATCATTGAAGATAATAGAGACCGTAATATGTCATTGAAAAAATACAAGGACATTTGAGACAGTTGTGTAAGTTTGTTGAAGTACTTTTTTCTCAACCACGTGTGCAGGCCATTACATTTTATGAGAGGATCTGGTTTATTTCTGTAACTGTTTACCGGGTAGCTGTTTCTATATGTACCAATAGTAGGGGGTTCACATGACGGTGCGGACGTTTTATACAATTATATTATACAAGCTTTAATATGGAGATGCCATTCCAGGCGTATTATATGTCCGATTTCAGGTTATTTTACTGACTGTGATGTACATTAAATGAAATTACAATTGAGGCTGACTGTCCATTTATTTGTTATGCTCCCCAAAGAGGGAGCTTATAGTCGCCGCTCTGTCCGTCAGTCCGTTATCTAAATGAGTTCGCGTAGGTCTGAAACTATTTTTTCCGATAATGGTTCCATCATTCTTGATGTCCGTGTGTATTTGATAAACCTTATATGCACCATCCCTATAGGGTTGACATAGACATAGTGTCAGAGCGTTTTGGTCCAATTATTTGGTATTTTTTAACACATTGTGCTTATGGCGATGGTTCCGACTTGAAAGCGTGTTTCGTCAGACGTTAACATCGGATTGCTGCAGCAAGTGTACCATTTATCATTTATCATTTATCATTTATCTAAGAGGGATGTTTTGACAAACTTTGTTATTTTCGGCATATTTTTTCTTATCTGGTACATGCTTCTCTCATTCAACGATCTTATGACAGTATTTACATCATTCGCTTGTTTTTGCATAGAAAGTTGAGAGATAGAAAGTGTATATGGTTTGTTGAGAATTCTGCGGGGAGATAATTCTTGACCACAAGCCACATACGCTTTTGAATTTAAATGCTAATTTAAACGCTTTGTCGACAAACAAGTGTTTGCAAAAATCGATGAAAAGCGTTAAACGCGCTTTATTATTTCGATGGGTGATTATCCATAAATGAAAATATACAAATGTACTTTGAACATTTTTCATACGATTGTTATTCAGCTTGTTTAAAAAAATACATTATTATTGTTTAATAAATCTGTGACAAACTGTGAACAGAAGTTTTGAGTTTGTGAGTACTCGCGTGGTGGATTATTAATTGCACGGCTTCATATTGACCACTAACGGTGTGACACAGGATCAGTCAATTAATATTGTACTAGAACGTACCAAGAGCACAATATACATTTACTATTATGTGCCACACGTGAAGGATCAGTAAGAAGTAGTGTAACAAAGTATTTTCACCAAATAATATTATTTATCCTGCATCGATGTAAAAAGTGAGCAATACTTTATTGAATTTATTATGTATTTATTTTGCATTTATTCCTGCAATTGCTAGTCAATTTGTCATGTGTTCGATCACAGCATCTTCCCTAAAATCAATCAAGTACAACTACAATAAAATGAATAAAAATAATAAAAATGCTCTAATAAAGGAAAAGACTTGTAGAGTTTCTCAATAATGCTTTCGATTTAATAAAGCTAACATATAATGTTTAAATTAATCTGACTGTATTTGCTCAATTGGATTTATATTTTGGCAGATGGTCTAATCTATAAAGACTAAGAGCTTTTTGATAATTTCTCACACCTACGTTTCACCCTACAAATATGAGTCAGACTTCCCCCCTCATTGCAACGTTCATAATCTTTCTCATAGAAATAGCAGCTTGGTGATGTTATTTTCATAAAGCGTACTGGACTGGATAGGAAAGCGACTGGCCGTTGTAGCAAATTTGTGTCACAACCGTGTGCTTGCACTTGTTTCACAAGCCCGGTCGGGTCGCATACTAAACTAAGAGATATAAACACAATATTTACTACACACAAAGTGCATAGACACTTAAGTGGTTGTTAACAAACTTTGAAGTGATGAAAATCGTCCATATCGAAAGTGAAAGCATAGCTCTTCATTAACGGTGGTCCGATTGTCAAGGACACCCAAAATATCGATCCGGACACGTCAAACAATAGTCTGCTAGTCCGACGAGAAAAGTGAAACAATAAAGGTCTCCTTTTTCTCTCATAGACGAGCAAACAATGCAGTAATTTGGCTGGTATTTGCGTACACAAAATGTTGAAATTTAAACAATAAATCGCGAAGTATTTATATACACATTATACTATTCTGTTAACAAGGGAGCAAAATGGCATAGTACAATGTATAAAACTTGAATGCGGTTAGTTCCCTTATAGTGTTGTAAACAACGTCAATCTCGCTTGTGGGTTATTTTAGTCAGATTTTTGTAGACAATGTTTAAATCTTTATATGAATGCAGGCGCATGAATATACCGAACATCAATACAAATAATTATACCACGAAGTTACAGATCATTAAATTGTGTATTGGTATAATTTGGATTGGGTTATCACGTGCATCACTATTTTACATTTACAATTTTTTTGTACGTTTTATTATTGAATCAACTGTAATGTACAGGACGCTATCTGAAGAAGTTTGAACATTGCATTATCAGTGAAATTAAAGGTAAGATTTACGCAATTAAATTAATGCTAGATAGGTATTTTATTTATCTAACCTTCATTAATAAAGCACTATTAGGATAACTTTTTAAAAACTTAAATTTATATCGAAACTATAATGGCAATCTAACACAACGCGGATTTTTTTGTTTTTGCATATAAATTTATATTATAGACAATATAACATTAATAAATATCAAGCACGAACCCCCAGGGTCAACATATTTCGGAGCCTGCAGTGCTCACGTTAAAATATTACTTCTTACATAATGCTCGTTTTCAAGAGCCAGGTCATATGTTGACCGCTACTTTTTCCATATTATGTCAGTAGCTTTCCACATTAAGTTAGTGACGTTAAATAGACAAGACGTCGTTATAAAATACAGTAATACAGTACTGTTTATTTAACTTTTCACCTGTTATAATGTTGATGCTGAAGAAAGAATGGTACGATACATTTATACACAGCCTCTTACTGACCAATATTTATGTAGTGACCCTGTTTCACATCGTACGGGGTCTGTAAAAAGCCGTGTATCAATATTAAATTTCCTTCGAAAAGTACTACACGAAAACTGCACACACATAATTAATCAACAATCGTATTGCCTTTTTTAATATAACGGTTAAAAAAAGTTGTAAATTAAGTTTGTTTAATATGCTTTAAACGTGCGATAGGTAATTATTTGCTCTGCATGGATCAATAAGCATAGGGTATTTTTTTACGTAATGACTTGCTGACGCCTCTGACACGTCAATAGAATAAGCGAATTATGTAATAAGACAAGTTACATAATACTGTGGTAGAATCAAAAAGGTTAAGCGTTAAGCGTTGGATATTGATGTTACAACTGAAGAATCATCGTTCCGATGATGGACAGCTGTCACTCAAAGGTACTGATAAGTACGCGAAACAACCAATTAGATATCGCTTTTCAATACCCTTCTAAGCAGTACCTTATCGTCGCTATTTGTTCCGAAGTGTTTTGGTTGTTTTCGAAAAAACATTGCATCTAAGAGCTTGACGTTCATGCAAGTTGATGTGTGGAGTATAATTCGTAAAAAGTAATCAGAAGGACCATATTTGAAGGAACCATGTCATAGACTGAATTTCTGCTTTGAGAAAAATCACTTTTTGCTGTAGCACCACTCTTATTTCAATGAAAAGTGTATACATGTTAACCCTTAACTGTTCAAAAATATTACTTTTTTACATGGCGCTGTTCTTTACCCGCGTAATTAATATTTTAATATTAAACAGAAATGTTAACATGCATATACCGAAAAATCCCTTGGATTTAAGGTTAGTACGGCTCACATAATATTTTGTCCTCAGGGCATAGATATACCAACTTATAAATATATCACCATGGGTACTGGCCATTCCATCATGGTGGTAAATCGGAAGCATGTCGTCTCTAGAGAGACCGTGACATTTGAATTTGTCCAAACTTGTGGCATAAATTCCTGAAAGAAAACGTAATATTATGAAGAGAAGAAATTACATTTCGTCGATAAAAATATTCACCAAATACAAGTTATATTTATAAAAAAACTAAGTCTTATTTAACGGTGGTCATTTTGATTAGATTGAAAAGGTCAAATTATCAACGTAAGACGTTTTAAAAATATGTAATCTGAGTCAGAATTCATACTTTATATCAAATACTTTACATGTTTAAATATTACCATTATCAGTATTCGTGTTACTTTTATTCAGTTGAAGCAAAATAATAAAATAATTATAAATGTTATATTATTTCAGCAATGGTAAAAGCGATATTTAAATTAAATAAATCATTATTCAAAATGTACGTGAATTTCGATAATTAATGTGATTATATATAGTTCAGTTACTCTCTATTGTAGCTTACATGGTAGAAAATATCATCCAAAAACACTCGGGTATATTCTTAAAAGGCACGTCGTCTGCTACCATTTTTCTAGGATTCTGATAACCGTGGTCACGTGATTAGGTGGGCAGAGCGATGAGTAATTTTGCGAGTGGTTAGTTGTTTAATGTTCACTACGTCCTTCTCAGTGAAACGACAAACCGTCGATAATTGCCACAATTAACCACACTTACCGATCAGTTATTTCTAAAATAATTAAATTAAAATTATAACGTAAAATTCAATTGTGGTGCAGTGAAGACGCTGACCATTGTTATAGCAACCGGTATCCCATGTCGACACATACAAATCAGTCAATCTAACGTATACACATAGTCGTGAAACAAATAAATAACTTTCATATACAAAGTCAAATTTCAAATATAGTGGTTCTTGAAATGACATCACTTATTATACCTTTAATAAAAAGACATCACTCTCCTAGGGGTGCAATATTAACTAAACCTCTCATCTACCTATGATATGTTTTTATAATTGGAATTGTATATCTGCATACGTACTCTCATCGAAATTGGAAATATTAAAACTAAATACATGTTTACAAGCATTAACGAAGTTACATACCTGTAACTGAATTCATCTTCAAAATAAGGTGGTGTCCTCTAATGAATATACTATAAACTTAATCAAAATCTCTATGGAATGATAGTACGTTATTATTTGTGTACACATTAATGGAAATTAATATCAATGGTATAATTATCTAAGCAGTCTACGTACCTGCAGTGGTTTATCTCCATATTTATTTAAAATGAATACATAGTATATGTCTGGTCATCGCATATTATAATTATTATACATGTCAACTGTTGAAACACATTATAAATGGAACCACAAACTCATCAGCAACGCTTCACTAAAATTAGCCCTTAATTTAAGACATTTGATATTTTGCCAACACAACATAACACAAATAATACAATTGTCAAGTACGGTGGGTAGCCCCATAAACGGATCATGCAAACCGTTGATGGATAAAACGTTTTTCATTTAAATCAATTATATTTCATCGAATTAAAACATTTGGTTTCCATACTAGTTTTTGTGAAACTAAATTTTGAACAATTGTTTTTCTCTTCAAAAGTATGTAATTTAAATGGAATTGTTTACATGTTTTGTAATTTTAAACAAATTCTTTACATTTATTAACTTACGAAACTATTGTTTGAAATATTCTAAAATAATTATAATCTAAAGAAAAAAGGTTGAATAAATGTGTTTGCCTTCACCGGAATTAGGAGTAACATCTAATACGCTTTTACTACGCGATTAAGGCCTAGGAACTTAATCGAGTATATCAAACGCTACGTTAATTATACAAAGTATTTTCAAAATTATCGATTACAAGCGTTATTAACGCTTCATTATATTTTCTTTACTGATCGATGATTTTTCATGAACGAAACGGTATTTGTTTTTATATTTTCAGAAGTGTAATTTGGATTGTTGGAGTATGGAGTATATAATATAATGATCCGTTTTTGAATCTGTGCCGTTTTTTAATCATTCGTTAATATGAAATGGCCATGTCAGTTAGTCGAGTATTTATCTTCCAATTCCTGAAACCAAGTCATGTTTTGGTAATTTGATAAAGTGTTGGGGTATTTCAATGTAATACATCAATTTGTATAAAAATTAATTGTTGAATGGAACTTTAACTTTGTCCAAGCTATTTTTTATATAACAAAAACATGAAAAAAACACACACTTTTTATGACATATTCATTGTTGAGGTAAGAATATGTAAAAAGCTTTCAATATCTCTTTTTCCTGTATATTTAGCGACTAATTAGCTAACTTATCTTTATGTCCTTTATGCACGAGAAATAAACACATCTGAGTAATGAATTTATATATTCAAGACCGTAAATAATTATTTGTTTTAGGTATAAGTCATTAAACGAATTATTTATTTTGCTTAAAACTATAGGAAACATGAACATCCTTTTACATTATCATCAGAGAATCTTCATGTTATCATATCTTTAAAAAAAACAACAGCCTATTCAATACAGCAAAATACATACAACAATAATAATCACAATAATGAAAACTGGATCATCGCTTTTGAGCGGTGGCTTAAACCGACTGAAGACTGACCCTCACATACATAGCCCAGAAAAAATAACAAAACACGTATGTTACTCGTGGGTTATCGACAACAAGATCTGTTTTCTTTCATTGGTGGTTCTTTAATAATGAGTTACAGTTTATATTGAACCGTGATTCTCTTCCAGATTGGTAACTGAAAAGAATATAAAATAATATATAGTAATACATAATATTCATTCCATGAATGCTACAATAATAACATATATACATTAATCATAATAATAGACATGACATTCTAGTTGCCGACTATCATTAAAAACAACAAAGCATCTGAAATCAATACAAACATATAAAACAAGATAAGACATGACAAAACATACACAATAACATTACATAACCTTGAACACATAAAATACATGTACCTTACCGATTTATGGAATCGACTACCTCTCACTCAATCACGTGACTTCTTTACTTGTGCGGTTGCTGCAAATTAATATACTTTCAACTATTATTAAGTGCCATTTAGTATAACTTGTTTTTAAATAAAAGATAAGACAAATATACCATTGAGTCGCGAAAACATGTGATGCTTAACATCTAAATACATTTAATAATTCTAGAAATACAAAACAGTATGAATGCAGTTCAGTACAAACACCAATCCACAAAATACTATACCTCAACACCAAATGTTACGATGCATCAAACAAATGCATCGACTAATATCGGAACAAGTCTTTCTGCGTTTGAACTTTTCTCTCAACTGCCAGAAATGACCACGTGACAAATGTATGCGAGTCAACGAAATTAAAATAAACCAAAAGAGAAAGTTTACAAATCAACATTAAACATTTGTTAAATAACGACGGGGCTACACGTATACAACAAATATATGACAAGAGCATTATACTTCAAACTAAACAGTCTCCACTTCCGGTGGCGGACATATTGGTTGTGTTTATATCGTCTCATATATTTTGCTAATTTTCTCAAATGATGTGAATCTTATCAATATTTGTTGGGTGTGGATTTATTCAGTGTGCTACCTAGAATGCTATAATGAGTGTAAATATATGATAACAGTGGACATAAGGATGCAAACCTTCTATATACATTGTGAGTAGAAGGTCTTTGTTTTTTAATTATTTATAGCAATTATTTGACTTTTGAACTTTCTATAGCTACATAGCTATATATATAGACGCAATACCTGATCTCGCTTCAATGAGCATAACGCGTACCATACACAGCAGTCACGCATACCTGTTTTCTGTTCTTTACTGTCGAAATAAGAAAGTGTACCGAATATAATGAGCTTTACTGCTTCCACCCCAAATACTGCTGCCAACACAAAGAGGACTAGTTCGGTGTTGTCAACTTCAGAGGATCAGGGTGATCAAAAGAAAAATCGAGTCACAAGCGATTCTAGTTTTGACTTTAATTACACTTTTGAAAGTATGGCCGAAAATGAAAATGTTTGTAATGTTGGACTTGACGTCAACACCATAAGGGCCATCAAACAGACCGTTCAAGAGGCCATTAATAATGCTCTTTCGGTCCAAATGAAGACCATGATCGAAACCATCATTTCCGGGGTTGTGGACGGCCTATCCAAACGCATAGAGTGCCTCGAAAACGAAAATACAAAACTTCAAAATGAAAATCGCAGTCTTAAAGACGCATTTGATGCAAGCGAACAATACAGCCGTCGCAATAGCCTGCGTATCTTCGGCATCCCAGAAAGTGCGAAACCAAATAATGAAAGCACAGATGATATCGTAATGAATTTGTGCAAGTCAATGGGGGCTGATATCTTCATAGGGGAAATTGACCGCTCTCACAGAACCGACAAGCAAGGAGGGCGACAACCTCGTCCTTTCTCGTTAAATTTGTGAGCTACCGAGCCAGGCAAAACTTTTATTCCCTACGACGGGACCTCAAGACAAACACGGAATACGATCATGTTTTCATAAATGAAGACCTCACCCAGCGCCGTGCTCAGTTGTTATTTGTCGCGCGTGGGCTTGCAAAAGCCAAACGAATTCAAAGCGCCTGGTCTGCTGATGGAACAGTTCTGATACGGGTGATGGATTACGGCGAGTCGAGGGTCAGACGTATCACTTCAGAATTCGAGTTAGACACGTTTAAATAAACACATCTATTCTTTTTTTGCGCAGTTTACACCTGAAACATTCTTGTCCAATTTAATAGCACGGATGTCACGGGATTAATGTTACTGTTTTCACTAATCATCTTTGTATGTCTTTCTTTATGCCCCGATTTAATCTGTAAAATCCCGCTATTTTGCAGTACATGACGACAGTGATTTATTTACTGCCTTCATTTGTATTTTATATTAAATCTCTTAAAATACTAATAAAAACCCTATTGTTTGTGAATGATTATTATTGCAAAAAGCTGTATTCGTGCTAAATTCATTATATATCATTATTATAATTTTCAAACACTTTCTACTGTACTTTCCATAAGTGTATCATACATATTTCGACATTCACTGGAATACTTAAAAGTACACAAAATAACTGTAACTCTCTCTTATCCCAACGTCCTTTTTAAAGCAGTTCTGTAGCAAACGACGTAATCAAATGTTAAAATAAGCTTCGTCGCAATATATCCGTATGAGCAAATGCATTAAACGTATCATGTCAGCGTTTCTGGCTCACCTCGTCTTCATTGGATCATACCATTATGTTGTACCTTAGACAAAAACCAGAAAACGCTGTCATGATTGCATATCGACCACCAGCTATTTTTCCACTTCTCATACACGTATTATATGCATGCCAATTATGGCTTAGTGTTGTTAGTCTCTTTTCATTACAAAGTAATATATACCAGTCTATAAATATATCACGAAGTATCGAACACCTATGTAAACGTGTCCCGATCGGAAAAAATATATATACTGATATTCTCTTTCTCAAAACTGTCTTAAAATGTTTCCTGTTTGGTGCTACATGCTGTTGGATTTCTTTAGTTTTGTTACGCTCAGGTGATACATCCAAACCCAGGGCCTACTTTGTCTGAGCCATCTTATAACACAAATGGAAACAATTCCTATTCCTTTGCCGATGCTTCTGCAACACACCACTTAAGTTTTATTCATTATAATATTCAAAGTCTGATGCAAAACATAGATGTTCTTTATACAGGGCTTCGTGATTTTGATATTATTGGTTTTATTGAAACATGGTTAAATAGTTCTATCCCATCAACTGATCTCCTCTTCGAAGGCTTCCACCAGCCAATTCGCAAGGATCGCCCATTTGACTCTCATGGGGGCGTTGCTATATACGTTAATGAAAATATTGCCTTCAAACGCAGACACGATCTCGAATTAAATAACGTTGAGTCTTTATGGATTAAAGTGTTCCCTTCAAAACATAAATCCATTTTCTTTGGCGTATTTTATAGACCGCCTAGTGCGGATAGATCGTATATGAATTCTATTGAAGATTATATAGGGCTAGCCAGAGAAACACAAATAAATGATATCATTATTACAGGTGATTTTAATATAAATGCTGACGTCGAATTATCAGCACGAAAAATTAACGAATTATGTCTACAATATGACTTAACGCAACTTATTCATGAGCCAACACACTATACTGAACAATCATCTTCCATAATTGACTTAATCTTTGTAAGTAATCCGAATACNGTATATTTTACAGAACGTTTGGAGGAACGATGAAATGGTGTTAATACACGTATGCACTAAATCCCTTATTGTGGACATGAAATCGGAACTCAGCATCACACACATTCCAAATCGTGTGGTAATCCAAATGGCCATACTTGTGTATACGTGCAATACATTTATATTTTTCAAATAAGAAGCAGTTGTTTAATATTAATATTGTTAAACGTACTGGATGAAAGTGAGTATTCGCTTTTTTCCCAACACATTTTATTTCAAAACTGCACACAACTTCATATAAAATACGATATATAACACCCTAATATAATGCAATCAGGAATGAAACAGATGCATATGCAAACTATCTTAAGCTTTTTATATAATAGACGTCAATGGTATACAGAACTTTGAGGTTAGTAAGGTGGAACATGCCATTAAGTTTACTATACATATGAGAACAATTTTAACATTATACACAGAATATAAAACTAATACATCATGATGTTTGCTACACAACTGTTTTTTTTTCAATCGTAATAATCTACAAAATCATCTGTCTGTAAAGTGTTCTGTATATATTATACTCTTAAGGATAACAATATTACTTTAGTTGATAAAAATGAATTTCAATCACTTTTATATCTTATCTTTGTTGGAGATTACATGCTATAACAAGGAAACAGATACTGCGTGTCAACAGAAAATTAAAGTTTTCATAGTTAGCGTTAAATGAACCGAAGGCTTCAATTTTGTGTTAGCTACAGGAAGTTGTTGAGTCAATCAAGTAACCACTATACGACAGTTGAATGTAAGTATGTGTTGGAAAAAAAGGTCCTACATTTAATTTCATTTGGGATTTCAAACAATTCGATATAAATACTATTTGTACAACGTTGTTAAAAGGAGCAAAAATTATACAATTTAAATACTAAGTTTGTGAGACAAAAGGATTAAACAATTCCCATTCTCTGTCATTTTTTGTTATTGATATTGTGCTTAAGTCATCTTATTCATACTTTGTGTATTGCTTGGCTCCTGGTTTATTTGGAATGCATTTATACATTTTACACTTGTATAAGTATAACTTAATAAACAAAATAACATCATTTATGGCTCTAGCAAGCTTTGATGAATATCCAAGTAGAAAAACTGTCTTATTTATGAAAGGAAAAGATTGTCCTGGTAACATCTTGTTAATTATTGCCTTAGATATCTGACATTCCCAGAATGCATTTTCTACATTTTCCTCACTTCGAAATAAACATAGTGGCTTGTCAGTAGAGTCCTGTGAATACATCTGTATTTGAATCACTGAACCTAATCATCATTGGTTATTAAAAAGTAATAGTTATCGTTATAACAACTTACGTAATATGATGCCTGTCCATACAATATAATCGTGAATAGTTTTTAAATAAAATGTACATTTGCTTTAAATTATATAGTAGCATATCTTACAATATAAGAGGTATCAAGTTTTAACATAACACATAAGTAGATCTCCTTCAGAAAATGTGTATGCACAATAATCAAAACTCCTGCTTCCATATTTCTTAATATTCTTTGTACATTAAGACAATGAATCTTTTTATTCTGGAGGATATCTTGAAAACTATGTGAGGAATCCATTATCCACTCGAACTTAATGGGTATGTATATCTCATCGAGGGAATGTACAAGAGCCAAACGTCTTGTTTACGAATTTATATCCTTTCACCTCGGTACAAATTGCGAATCGATTAACTGAAAGGTTATATTTCATTTCATTTATATCACATTTCCTGGCTATACACAATGTGTTAATGGAAATGCAATGTTCTTGTGCAATAAGTTGATACATTAATCGTTAAATAACTGACATAACCCGTCGTATTAATAGTGAACACAAGGAGACCCACTCCCATGTTATATGCTTATCCTCTGCGCTAAAGTTTTGTCACTTGTTTTGCGAGATAACAACACTATAAAAGGAATTACATTTAATGGAATTGAATATTTATATTCCCAGTTTGCGGACGACACTACTATTTTATTAGACGGTACTGAACAATCCTTAAATGAAACGCTTACTTTGATTCAGGATTTCAAAT
This sequence comes from Dreissena rostriformis, assembly GCA_007657795.1. Classification (NCBI taxonomy): domain Eukaryota; kingdom Metazoa; phylum Mollusca; class Bivalvia; order Myida; family Dreissenidae; genus Dreissena; species Dreissena rostriformis. The sequence continues at coordinate 166,446 of VMBQ01001101.1, read as the reverse complement.
ATTTCAAGTCTTAATGTTAATTTTGATTAAATAAATGTTGTATGGATTGGCAAGCATAAATATAGTTCTTATACCATACAAACAAAATGGAAATTAAATTGGATGCAACACAGCTTTTAAATGTTTGGAATAAATTTCCATGTTGATCTGTCAAGAATACTTAATATTAATTTCAATGAAACAATTGTTAAAATGGAAAGTATTCTGAAAAATTGGAAAAGAAGTATTTTAACAACAATTGGAAAGATTTTAATTGTTAAAACACGTGTTATTCAATCGCTTGTTCATATCACTGTCTTATCCACCCAATACAAGTTTGAATTCAATTTTATTTGGGACGGGCATAGTAACATAACATTTTCAACACTAGTAAAAGACAAAAAAAACAAAACTACAAAAATGTGCATTTTGTATCTTGTTAAATCTATGTTACCAGACAACACCTAGTGTTGAAATTTTGGCTATTTCTATTAGGAACACTGATTTTGTGTGGGTTAACTTTATTTTACGAAATTCTTTACGAAATATTCGTTGATTTTGAGTGTTAATATGGCTTTCACTAATACGAATAATCAAACTCCGGAGAAAACATAATTGGAATGAAAAATATACAAACAAGCATATAAAACAGCTTATTTTAAAATGTTTTAACCACGAACCATGTCGTTTGTTTTATTCTGAGCACTTTTTCGTCGATTTATACTTTATAATGAGATATCGTTTACTACACACAGTACAAACATACCACAACGGTATAGCCGACATATACCGGCTGTGCCTAAACTGGAATCACACCATAAGCCTGATTTACATTGAACGCATGGAAATATACCACAAACCGCCCCCTTTCCCGGCTGTTCCTGCTTTTATAGAACATTTTGCGAAAATGACGTTTATTGTATTATTATTATTTATACAGGACACTATGCAAACATAGTTGATATTTTGCCATTTCCGGAAATGTTGTTTCATAATTTTGAAAACAAAATTGGCTGAAAGAATCATCAAATGACAGCATGCAACTAAACAAAATGTCGTAATTATAATGGATGTGTTTGTTGTTTTTTTTACAAGTTGGAAATAGAGTTACGTATATATCACGCGATGCTTTTTCGTCATTGCATGTGTGCTTGATTGGCATAAAATATATCACTTATTTTTTAAAATATGTCCATGTTTAGCATAAAATAGAAAATCTCACGTTACTAAATTCAAATATGTACTTGTTTTAATAAACACAGCGCAAGTTATCCAACCTTTCACCGTCCGGTTATGAATGGTTCGGTTTGGAAAAACTCAATGGAATTATTAGAATAAGATTACCTTATATTCAAGTGATATTCTTAGTATGTTTAACGGAGTCTTCTAAAACGGTATATGAATATGTACAAGATCTTATCTAAAGATACCAAGTAACAGTTCTATTAAGCAAAGATAATCGAGTGTGTTTCAATAAGCCTTAGGCTTTCGATACAATCGAGCTAGAAAATTAAAACTAAACCATACATAATACAGTGTTTATTTGTGTATGTTGATAAGTTCAATTGTGATATGCATACACGCAAAATAGTATTCGCCACACTGCCATACTGCAAACGTTTAGCAAATAGTTCTAAAATCACAATCAATTATCATCATTTAACACTCATCAGCGGCCACTATGAACAAAAGGGTTAAACCAGCAACAATATGCATGATCGTTGTTTTAAGAAGTCCCTTTTATAATAATGTAACTGCCTTAAGAGAAACAGGCTTTATATACTTAAAGTCAACTTTGAACTATCGCTTGTGATTACAACATTAAGGTAAATTATTTAATATTTCGACGATGTGAGCTGTCACAACAATACACGTCAATCTTTTTCATACAATAAGGTTATAATTTCAATAAATGCCCTTTTTTTTATGTTTTTGAAGAAAAATCCTGTGAACATCATCAATGGTCTTTGTTGCATTGATAAATTGTATACGAATTAATCTTAAAGTTTCACGAATTTGCTCTTTTATTTGTCTTTGTAATTCAAACTCAGTTTTACGATTCGGTTGTCGTTCTAGATCTGTACGATTTATTTGTCACATCTATTTGTCATACGGAACTATAACTACATATGCATCTTGTGTTAACATTTACTTTGTTTCGATGACTTTGTCTATTCTTTCATGTTTGTTTTTGACGATCTTGGTTTGTGTGTTTGTGCACATCTTGTTTTTTTGTATCTTGTTTTGAGGGAGTGTGACGATTTTGTTATTAGTGTTTATGATGATCTTTGTTTGACGATACTTCTTTTTAAAACTATATCTTCCTAGATTAATGGTAGACGTGTGTTTGAAAATAAAAGTTGTAACATACTTTTGCAGACATGCACTTGTTATTTTATTAGTATGCATGGCGTAATTAGGTAACTTACATATTGAGTTCACATATTTTGCAACAAAATTGTATAACCATGTTCACCAATCACATCACAACTATATATCGAGCACATGTTTTCTGAAATGACATGTGTGTCAGACAGGTGTTTATTGTTTTTTAATGTTCAAACATGTATTATGGGTAATACTTTGAAACTAATCAGAGCTTTATGAAACACTAAGTACAAAACCTTCTGGAATATTTCCTATAACCTGCGCTATGTATGTATAATACTTCATATACCACAATGATTTNTAGGTGCTGGGAAGGGATGAAAACGTTAGTTTTTAGACAAGTTTGTAATAATCAAATATAGTCTGACAATATCCACAACAAATGAAAAACTATGTTGTAAGACGATAACATGAAGATTTAGATCTAGTTATATAGACGATATATTATTTTTTAATTTCAATATAATTAAGGGGTGTTGCAGCAGATTTTGTAATTTGTTTCCAATAATATATATATTTGAAAATGTGTCTGCACATAAAACATACCAATACTATGTAAAATGAAATACAAAATATGGTAACCGACCTTGTTTTCATTTTATTTCCAATTGCGCATCAATTACTTTCATATTAAAACTGCTAAATGTTTACTTGTTTGTGTAAAAACCGAATATAATCCCTAATAAATGTTGAAACTGTAAACATGTCGGTTGTTTTAAAGCTTCAGTACACGTATTTATATTGAATAAAAACAAGCCTTACACATACGATGCATAACATTACAACATTATTAAGAAATCGTGTTTTTATACATTCTATACGATCGATACAATCGATAAAAATCTTGCTATTTCATCCACATAACTTAGATTAGGAAAAACGAAACATCAATAATTTACCATCGGATAAAGTGACACAGCTATCGAGCTTTTCCCAATGCGGTTTTAGCGCAGTGATACCTATGTGCCGGAAGTCCTCAGAGAAAGGTAACATGATGTCAGTTTGATGATAAGCACTCATGGTTGGGTGCATTATTATATAATTTATTGAGTTCAGTTTATATAATATATGTTGGTGGCACACTAAAGGTAAATATGTAAACAATAAGAAAAATTGCCGTTTGACACCTCTTTGTTTGAATGATGTACAGACTCACATATATTTATAAGGACCTTGCCTCGCCATGTATTGCGATTTAAACTTACACCCACTTCCGTTCCTTCTTTGCCATCGGGCTGGGTTACCCCTTTCATTCATAAACTTAATTTAAAAGTATTAAATACTATAAAGAATTTTAATATTTTCCATTGTTATAACGCATCTAAGGTGTTTTTGTTTCGTATGCCTTTTTAGTACGTGTGTGTATATACCTGTTTTTATATACCTCTTTGTGGCTCTTACCAACCATAATGTCATTCATTAGAACGTGTGTTTTATTTTGATCTCCTTTAAGGATTTGTAAAAATAAATGCCTTTTTTTCAATCAACCATATTGTGTTTTGTTATGTCTTTCATATCATACCAGATCGTAGTCAATGACCTTTATATTATGTGTGTGAACTTCAAAGTTAATGAGGTCCTTTCGCGTCTGAGGTTGCCTGATGTGAGGACCCGGGGTGTCCCAGCACTCTTAATTAGCTATTGGATTCACGAAAGTTATGACGAATTTCGAATTATAGCTGCAATTTCCCGGCATGTGATATTTTAATGAAAGTTATTGTTTATTTAAGTGTGGTTTCCTGTTGTGGTGGGGAAGCCGGAACCCCGAAGAAAATTCCACCTGTCCGGTAAAGTGACCACCAAACAGACTAACATGCTTACGGGAAAGGGGATCGGACCAGGGTCGCCTAAGTGAGTGCGCGTGTACCAACAACTGCGCTAACCCGACGACTTTTCATTACCAACTTGCACAATGCATAATAATTGGATGTTTCATTATTACATCCGATTTCGTGCTTTCATTGTACATTACATTTATGCTTGTGTAGTGCAACAAAGAAAAGTGTCGGTGGTGTAATAAAAACGATGTCTAGTAGTTATTTATTTATTCACAACATGAAGGTTATGTACAGTCAAGATAATTATGATTTTCTCATGTTTGTTGATTAAACAACTCTATGTTTGATTTCTATGAAGACATACAATTGTATCTTTCTTCCAACATGTACTATTATACACGTAAACTAGTCAACTCATTATATCAGTGAAATATAATATGTCATAGATAATTGTTATTAACTAGTATAAAATTGAGATTCGTTAATGTGATATGCATGCATTTTTATAGACAACGATAATTGTTACGGCTTTGTTTCATAAACATATAAATATATATCTGTTTATAAACATGAAGAGCTAAATATAAACACATATTACCGTATATACGTCAGTTTATAAATAAACAAAATACAAAAACCACAAAACGGAAGTATTAACATCTATCATTTAGTATATACATATGTATAATTATCAATTATCAGAGATCGACTTACAGAACATAACATAACATTCATTAAACTTAAGCATACCAAGCTTATCGTTTTACAAGTAAACAATAAAATGATACAAGACATGAGATATGTTAGATTTAACACGTATACATTACTACTATGAATATATTGCTCTAGGTGCAGCATCAAAAGAGTGAGAGCAATACATGTGAATAAAGAAGTGTATTACTTTTCTTAGTCTGATCAATTATCTTGACAGGAATGAAGATACCATTTTATTCAAGCATGGGCTAATAATAGATAGTATTGGCTTAGTAAATAATGCTATTTGATTATAACGAAATATTAACATATGCTACTTTCTAACTATACAACAAATCAAAATATATCGATACATTTAGAACAATATGTTTTTGTGAGATTCACTAATATTTGCTTTTTATACACAAACATACACCTTTATTATTCGGAAGATTTTTTTTTACAAAAACGGCCTCGTAGTCTACGTACACGTAGTATTGATATAAATACACATGTTTTTGAAGGTGAAATAGGTAAACATACTAGAAAATCAGTTGTTTTTGTTTATAATACAAATCTGAAATGATTAAGACTAAAAACAACATTGTTTGGATAAATAATATGCTCCTTACTTCTATGTTTAATTTGATAAAATTGGGCAAAACTCGTGTGAACTAACTAAAATCCCATCCAGACAATCAGCTTCTTGAACGATAAGTTGTAACACATTCGAAAATTGAAGTATACTAGGAAAATACAAGTAATAAGAAGTAAAGATACACCTTTTTTTAAACATCGAACCTATCCCATAGTTGACGAACCAGATTTATCACATAGCTGACGAACCTAGTATACGAAAACGAAAGTATAGTTCATATTTCGGGTTTGTTTCCTAACTGTATATACAATACAATTAACTATGCTTAAGAAAGTAATCTATAATGTCTAAATGTAATATATCCATATACTTTTTATTCGTTGGAAATAAAATAATAAATAAATAATATCTTACGACGTAGGCAACATATGCAAAAAAAATGCAACAACACTATTGCAATATATATTTTCCAAACGAGCAAATATATCTGTAAAGATGCTATTTGATTAAAAAAAATAGACAATGCAGAAAAAAAATCAACAAAATAACTCAATAAACAATTTAACAATGCTATCAATAGTAAGTGTCAATATTTTGTAAATAACATACACATACATGGGACCATGAACATTTTACACGACGATGATATGTGAACCATTCGAATAGGTACATAACTGACAGAATGTATAATGTTCAAACTGTATTCATTAACCCATTTATGCCTAGTGGACTCTTCCATCCTTCTAAATTTGATCAATTTATTTCCAAAATTAGGGATGTCTAGTTTATTTATTTCTATATTAAGAATATTTTTTTTACAGAAATTACTTTAATCAAACATCACAGACCCTGATGAGACGCCGCATCATGCGGCGTCTCATATGGGTCTACGCTGTTTGCCAAGGCCTTTTTTTCTAGACGCTAGGCATAAATGGGTTAATGTGTCTCTTAATTGGAAGGCTTTATGACTGTATGTTGTCAATTAATTTATAGTTGTTTTATTTTCGCATTGCATTAAACGAATATATAAAAGCACAGTTGAGTGGGGATATAATTATTTTGGAATATATTCTTTTTGAATATAGATAAATATGCGGCACTTGAGGTGCAATTCGTCTTCCATATCATTAAGATCGCCAATAGAGGGTACATTTTCTCTCGTCTTGACACATTATAGTGCCGACCGATGTCAATATGTAATTTAAATAAAAAGTAGTAATACAAAAAGGTCGCCGTGGCGTAGTTGATATGGTGTCCGCCTAGCGACCGGTGACGGGTTCGATCCCCACTGTGTGAGCGTTCTTTATATCTCCCCCACAGACACAAAGTACGGGTTCTGGTCCCTGTAAACGGACTCGAGAGCGTTCAAATAAGAGAGACAAGAAAAGACACATATTTAATCAGACTTACTCAGTGTACATCGTCTTAACACTAGATATTTTACGTACAATTATGTCACAGAGATAAACATAGTAATTAAATAAATATAAGCAGTATCGTATACGTTTACGAAATAGCTAGTTAAAATACTTTATATATATGGAGGATAACTATTTGAAATTAAGTAACAACATAAGCAAAAATATTGTTTTTAAATCAAAGCTTCTTTTGCAAATTTGGCTAACTTTAAAATTCAACTTTATTCGTTTTATTTAGCAATTGGTGGAATGTATAAGCCTTATGTTTTCGATGTAATCAAGCTAAAATAAATATGTTTAAAATAAATATTAAATTTGTGGGACGATCAAATATAATTTGGACAAAGTATTACTTTATTTTGATGTTTCCAATTGGAGTAAATATGCCGATTAAGCACATTAAGTGTTTTTTTAAACACACCAAGCGACGTTGGGTTTTCTAGTCCTGACCGCCAATTCTAATATAGATATCGTTAAGTCGAGTTCTTAGCTTTGGGATAAAATCGTAAGATAGTCAGGACAAAACCATATTTCATTTACACCAGATGATTGAAGTATAAAGCGTACCTGTGAGACCCAGCTTAAACGAGATTTGTTAACATTTATGTTGTTTAACCGATCATTTAAAATGTTAAGTATAATAAAGTGTTTTTTATTAAACCAGGTTAATCTTTACAAAAATATTTAATCATTATAATACATCTTTAGATATAGAATAAAATCTACCCAATTCGCTACACAATGCAAGAGTATTCGTATAGTTTTTTTTTAAACATTAAAAGCCCATTAACAAAACGTGCTGTGTAGTCTTTTTAAGGTATCTCCTTGATCCGAACCCCAAACTTCTGAACAGTAATTTAAGACTGATAATACATAAGCGTTTAATAGTTTTAACATTATCAACTACGACTCGATTGCTGACAACATTGAAACTAAACTAAAACTGATAAGTGGTACGTAATGAGGACAATTATAAGCGTGCGAATGATGACCTTGTGTACCTGGTAGGTCGCACTGGTCATGGCACGTTGCATGGGGTCAATCGCAGGTTTTGTTCAGGGAAAATGGTTAAATACAGTAGACAAGGACCGTTACGCAAATGCAAAGATTCAACCCAATTAGCAACTTACTGCGAGACATCCCGTATCCGGTGGCGTATATAGCTTTTCTCGCGCTATAAAGGCGCATAATGCTGATTGTAAATATGTTGATTTGGCATGTGCAATTCATTGTCACACATACCATCGTCGCAACTGCAGATGCCGTCGTTGTAACTCTGTTATAAACGAATATCGCCGACACAAAGGTAAGAACTACGCCAGAAATAAAATCTGTGACGTTAATGCAAATAATCTGGCAAAAGAGTTCTCTCTCCCATCCCGTCGAGTTCTTCAACTGGCGAATAACATACACTAAAACCACGACATTCAAGAAAACTATGCATACACCGATTGTTCTTGACAACCAGTTGCTCAGAACATATTCAATTATACTTGTGTTGAAGGTTCTGGATTGTGTGGAGAGATTCGTTATGACATCACTTGCATTCATTTTCGTCGGTTGATATTTCCGGATGTCTTGACCCCGCAGTCAACATACGATCTTAATGATATCATGTATTAATTAAAAGGCAAATTACATTTAAGACATAACATATATGTCACTATTTAATCCAGCACGAACACATCACTTTCATGATGCATGAGCAGTGTTAGTAGTATGCTATACATTGCAATTGCGTCATCATATCGGCGACGTTTTCACATTCGTGATTTTATGACTCGTATACTTAACGTGCATGATTTAAAAAAAAAACAAACTGATTTTGATGTTATACCGAGTAACTGTCGGGTGCTAAATCAAGTACGAGATTCCATTATCTCATGTCATATTGTGCATAACTATAAAAATATTTCTTTCGTTTTTTTGTCAACAACAAGCAAACTAGATCTTTTGCCAAACATTTATTGTAAATATTTTGCAAATGTTGAACAAAAAGTAAAATACACGTCTCAATTGTTAACATAAAAATTACATGGCATGTGAGAATGCTCGTACTTAAAACATAATCATTTTCACTTAAGAATATTGCTGATGAGAATTTAATTAATTGTCTATTGGCGCCAAATAGTTCGAAAATTACATAAGATAAAAAAATATACAAATAACTGAATGTCATAACGTTTGATTGACATACGAAATACCCTGTATTATCATAGAGAACTTTTCTTCAGTTGCAACTCAAACCGAACTGAGACAGTTCTGAACGGTTTTATCGTATATATTGCCTTACGGTTCCTTCTAAAGCAATATTGATCATAACCTGCGAGAATAGGATCGCATAACAAAAGCAACTAATAACAAAGCTGTATTCGAGTTGACAGTATATGTTACCAGTGACAATACTGACAATAATGTATTCTAATAGTATCTGTAACCAGTGTAAATTATGACATTTCTGTACTCGAGATGACAATTATTTTAACAAGTGAAATTTTGACAATACTGGATTCGAATTAACAGTGTTTGTAACTAGATTTGACACAGCGTAAACAGCGTATACACATTCACACTATCAAATAAAGTCCTAATTGGCGATAAGAACATTATTAATAATATTTCAATCTTTTCGATCAAAGGGTTATAATTCGTCTTAACTTGTTTTATATTGAATTCCGTTCGTCCTCGATAAGTCATAGCCTCTGGGAAACAGCTTTATAATATATATAATATGTCCGATTTTATTTGTAAACTAACCGCCTTTAGAGCATATCGCCAAACAGGTTTTAGTTTGTTTAAACTATAGCTTTGACGCAATGATACTTTTAAAGTTAATATTTAGTTTAGTTTAAACCTCTCGAGTCCGTTTCCTGGTCCTAGAACCAGTACTTGGTGTCTATGGGGGAAATCTAAAGAACGCTTCCGCAGTGGGGATCGAACCCGGACACCATATCCATTACGCCACGGCGATCTTAGTTAATATTTGAATAGTAACAGCTGCAAAACCTCTACGTTGATATACCGATAATAACGACAAACGCACTAGTTTGTATTTGATTCACGTTACGAGGTTAAACACAATTTCGTTTTGTTCTGCATAAGTGCATATTATTAAAATCGAACTAGAACTACATTAGCGTCTTAAAAATATTACTTATTCATATTATTGAGGCAATTTACAACTAAATTATCTTCTAAGATCGCCGTGGCGTAGTGGATATGGTGTCCGCCTAGCGATCGGGAGGTCATGGGTTCGAACCCCACTGGGAGCGTTCCTTTGATCTACCTCAAAGACACCAAGTACTGGTTATAGTCCCAGGAAACGGACTCGAGAGCGTTTATATAAGCCTACGGCTTTCGATGCAATCGAGCTAAAATAAATAGGTTTAAACTAACTAAACTATGTAATGTGGCATTTTACAACGCTTATAATAGGTTCTTTTTGTGAATAGTCTCTTGATATTGTGTATAATGTTATGCTGTGTCTTGAAATAAAGCTGATAATTGTTTGTTTTGTGTTTCGTTTCCTCGTGCCTCAAAATGTTTTAATGCAGCCCTCTATCACTATATGTTAACAAGCCTTTTCGCAGACGACTCACTCTTGTACAGACGCACCAGAAGAGCAGGAGACTCCAAGAAGACAAAGATAATGATGGTAAAAGACTCGCTTATGACTTTTAACCACAGCAAAGGTTACCTAATGAGAGTATTACATTAATGGCACGCTTCTGCGAATAGGCAAACACCATACCTGCATTTCTGCGTAGAAACCTGAAATCCTGTCCACAGAACAGAGAATCACATTGTTACTTGCCCCTTTGGAGACCAAAATAATAATACGCATCTGTCTTGGATCCCTACATTGCAATCAACATCAACCAGCTCGAGTCAGTTCAGCGCCATGCAGCCAGGTGCGTGATCGGTGATTACCGCTCGTCAAGTATTACTAGCCAGATGGGCCAACTGCTGGGATGGAAACAACGAGCCGTCGAATTCACAGATGGTGATACTGTGAAGGAGTGTCAATGACAGTAGGGCTATGTCGGCAAACCCCTTCTTTCACGACTTACAGCATCTCCACCAGAGGCTCGACCCAAAAGTACCTCAAGCCATATACCCGCACTGCCATATACAGCCTCTTCTTTTTCCCTTCCACCATAATACTATGGCAACCAATTCGAACAAAAATTATACATACTGAGGCTTTCAGGAGTGACCTCATCACACTGTTGACCTTGACAACCTCGGCACATTTGTGCCACGTCGTGCCAAAACGGATCTAATGCCGTATGCCGCCAGCGTTTCTCCAGGGAGCTAACCTTTCGTCTATAAAGTCACGCAATGTTTCATGGTCTCATACGCGGAAAGGGAATATCCTGACCAGATATTCTAGTCGCATATGGAATGAGACTGATTTTTCGCATGACGCGGCTCATTTTACTTTAATGTTTTAATTCATGGTAAATACTGACGCATACACACTTACTTTTACCTGATGTCGTACGATGTTCCTGAGAGAGGCATTATTAAACAAGCGGAAGATGAGCCCTGTCTCTGCATGGACGTTGGCATCTTGACTATCACGTGATTACCCCCAGAAAGTGGTCAATGTGACCCAAAGTTGGTCACTGTGACCACATATTGGTCACTATGTGACCGAAAACGGGTCACAATAACGAATGTGAACAAAAATGGAACGCTTGCATGGTTACCACTATTAAATCATAAAATAGACTTTAAATGAGTGAATATATTACTCAAAACAGGCTATACGAACTACAAATTAACCTAACATCTGCTAATAATAGTATAGCTTTCTTGCATAATGTCTAAATATATATCAGCTTGTAGAGCGAAAAAGTGCTATTAACATCTATTCATCAGATACACACGCACGCAGGCGCGAACGCACGCACGCACACACACATACAAAAACACATATATATGAATATATAATTATTTTTATTATACATACAAACATACATATGAAATAGAGTATATATACGATGGTATTACCCCTGCATATAACCTACACAAATGTTTGAAACCTGCGTTTAGGACGCATACAATTTTATGTCCAACGAAATCTAGGACTTTCTCGGTAGGAAACTACATTGTAAGCATACATACACTTTTACAATTATTCGCAAACAAGGCTAAGTCCTGCGGAAACCCAAATAACTATGTTATAGCATAGATAAAAAAGTAATGTTCGCGTTTCAAGTGCGTTTACAATGTAAGAAGCAGTTTGTTTTATTTTCTGTTCATTTTTACTTGACAACATTATAAAGAATTTGTGTATATTTGGGTTTATGCAAAATTTACGTTGTATATATGTTTCTCGTATGTCATGCAATACAGGGCACTTACATAGGCAATGTAATTCGCTTTCTATTTCACCAGTATTGCAAATTGGGCAAAACCGCTGTTCTCTAGTTATACCGCGATATCTGCCTGTTTCAATTTCTAACGAAAGAGTTCCGGAATGAAGTTATGCGAAACTGCGCCTAATTGCGCACGAATAGGACGTCTAGGTATGCATCGTGTTCGTATTGGGACTTGATATGTTTGTATAGTTCCATCGTGGGAGATGTATTCACTATACTCCACCAGTTCTGTAAGTATTGGGACTTATCCCTTTTTCTGAATTAATTTATAAATGTTTGTGGGTTTGAGGCATGCTGGTTAATCCAAATGTACTGAAACCAAAATTTGCTTAGTAAGTTCTTTATTTCATTGACCCAATTAAAGTAGAGATTAAGTCTGTGTTCAATAAAAAAGTACTTTATTTTTTACGTATCTGGTGAAGGGCATGCTTATTATTTTCAGCCAATATTTTAGACATCGTGAAGTTATAACAATAGGATAACGACCGCAATCTCCGAGGCTCGCGATATTTGATGTTTTTTCATAAGCACAGGTACCTGTTGCAGGCGTGCATTATTGCCACCTACTTCATCCAAGAAGAATGCTCCAAGGACTACAAAACCAGAATGGAAGTTGACAGAGAAGGAACAAACAGTGTTTTACTTTTTGAAAAAGCGGTTGTCCACACCTCCAGTTCTGGAATACCCAGACTTCAAGCTTCCATTTGAACTCCATAATGACGCCTCCGGTAAAGCATAATGTATTGAACTGTACCAAGTACAGGACGGTCAAAGACGAGTTATCGCCTATGCCAGTCGCGCAATAAAAAAGTCTGAAAATAATTACAGTGCACTCAAGTTAGAGTATTTGGCGCTGAAGTGACAGAAAAGTTCAGCGATAACCTGGCAACAACATATTTCACTTTTCTGACAAACAACAATCCGCTGACGTATGTTCTTAGCACTGAGAAACTTGATGCTACTGGTCAGCGATGGGCCTCAGCACTAGACGAGTATTCCTTTGACATCTTCTATAGAGCAGGTATGAAGAGCCAGGATGCAGATGGACTAAGTAGATATCCATATGAAAGAGTAAAGGATATCGAAGAGGTTGAGAGGGATAAGATGGAAGATGGCACAGTGAAATCCATCTGTAACATGATTATAACACCATACATGAAAACATTGCCAGTGTATGATTATGGACCTACTTGAGGTGACAGAAGATCTAGGTCAACCACTTTCACATAAAGAACTCAGATAGATCTGTAGAGCCCTATGAGAAGATACCCAGATCGAGAAGTGGCGTATAGCAGAAATTGATAAAAACCTCCTTAACAAATACTTGACTGGACATGACCTGACTAAGAAGAAGAAGTTCAAGAACTTCCGAATAAAGAGAGGCATTTTATGTCGAAACATAACAGATAGTGAAGAGGAAGTAGAACAACTTGTCATTTCAGCTCAGTACAGGGAAGACATCTTGTAAGGGATACATGACCAATCAGGACACCCTGGTCAGGAGAGAACAATGAAGCTAATGAGGGAAAGTTACAGTTCTACTGGCGTGGAATGGCACTAGATGTCAAGACAAGGGTCTCCATACGCGATAGATTCTTCAGGCGACATGGAAAGATATATAGAGCATCACTAGTCAACATAAAAACTACCTATCCACTTGAACTAGAATGTATGGATTTTCTCACACTTGAGCCATCAAAAAAAGGAGGCGGACGGACGTACGGACGTACGTACGGACGTGCGGACCGACCGACCGGACCGACCGACCGGACCGACCGACCGACAGACAGACAGACCGACAGACCGACAGACAGACAGACAGAAAGACAGACAGACAGACAGACAGACAGACAGACAGACAGACAGACAGACAGACAGACAGACAGACAGACAGACAGACAGACGTAAATAGGTTAATACTTCATTTTTTCTTATACAACAGTACATCGTCTTAAATTTCAAATATACACATCTCTTTCCGCATAACAACATTACATGATATAAAAAGTCAATTATATAATAATATATATAATTAAAAATAAACACAATGAAAATAACGTTAGTTCTATCGAGGGATGATGAAATCTATTTAACAGTATTATTTAGGATTGTATGTCTTATCTTTGATGTATTAACATCATTAGAGATTACCTATCTATCACATGAAAATAATAACTTGGGGAATGTATATACAAATGGGTTAATATTAAACATACAGTTCTTTCTTTCTTAAATCAGTGAAACATCGGTATATACATATACCATATTCTAAATCAACGTCATTACAACAAAAATAATAACGTTCATTTCTTGGAATGTTGTTCTGAGCATACCTGCCAGTTTGGATCCTCAACGGGTGTGCAGAGACTCCTTATCTTAAAAAAAACGCAGACGTCTAGGGAGAAGATCTTAATATTCTTCATATTCCAAAGAGGTTTTAGAAATTTTATACATATCTAATACAGGACTGGCCTTTATTTTACCATACCATTCTTGTTTAAAATTGTCAACAAGTCTACATGTGAACTCTCTAACAAAACTATTTACTTGCACAACGTTTGGATTTTCAAAAACATAACCAAAACATTAATTATTTAACATGTTCTTCGGATTCGTGACTCAATTTGTATAACCTCTATTAAATCCTTTAAAGCTTGTTTGTAAACAATTTGCATAATAATATTTTCATTATTAAGAATTATAAACCATTATTTGATAATTTTATCAAACCTGTTTACCTACAATTGATATCTACCTAATTCTAAACAGCATTTCATGTATTTATTTTAACCAGAAGCAATCGTTTGCAAAATTTTACATGTATGCGTTTAATATTATCTGACTTTGTTAAGCCACATACTTTTGAAGAATAACTTAAAATAGAACCCACAAAGGAATTAAACAAGTGACAGGATATTTTTTTGGTTTTATATCAAATTCTTGGCATTTTGTCAGTAATATATTCATGATGTAAAGGGCTTTACTAACCAAATGTTCTTGGTTTAATTAAAAACTTCCAGTATAATTCAACACTGTGCCTAAGTAGTTAAAATTATCAACAACTTCAATATCATGGCAATTTGTATAGGGTCTCTCTGATAATTCTCTCCTTGAACAGTTCTCGGACAAAACATTTCTGTTCATCTACAATCCAGACATAATCCCTCAATCACAAATAATATTTCCTTTGGTCCTCATAAACAAATCTAATTTGCTTTTAATTCCTGGGATCGGGAAGGGAAAATTACGTACGGGATTTATGGTAATGTTTCCTCTAACTGAGTATTTTGTTTTCTTCGTTTTATTGTAAAAATAGCAAATAGTAAAATTATTCTGTTTCCTAAAATGCTATGATAGACCATTACAACATTCGACATTAAACTATAAAAAAGTATAACTACTATTGAGTTACATTTATATATATATTTTGTATTGAGATTTAAACAAACACTTTTCTCATCGCATACTGCAACCAAGGAAAACAATGGTTTGCATGCAACATGGTCATATAAAGCACGCATGCAAAACTCATTAGTGTATGATTTACATGCAATACATCCTTTGTGTGACAAATTGCAATATTCATTTATCAACTACGACTTGACGGCTTACAGCATTGCAACTGTTTAATTTGTGCCTTCATATTTCGCTGTCGTCACGACCACCCAATGCTTGTCTTAAATCGTGCACATCCTGTACAATAGACCGCTTGAGTTTTACATGGCGGGTCATGATTATGACCGGGCTGGTCAGGGCATTCAAATAAGACGCTAAAACGAGGATCCTGGCGATAATATTCGGAACGGCTTTGCTGGTCAGTGAAGCAAATATACTGCCAATTATAATCGGGGCTGCTGATAAGTGGTACGTAATGAGGACAATTATAAGCGTGCGAAAGATGGCCTTGTGTACCTGGTATGTCTCACTGGTTGTGGCACGTTGCACGAGGTCAATCGCAGGTTGGACCGTACGCAAGGCTTTGTTCAAGGAAATTAGTGCCAGTAGAGATACTATATCCGATCCAATCAAACAAGACGCATTTGCAATGGTTAGGATTAGCATGGCAGTTTTATATGACTTTGATTCGATGACATTAGCCATGTAACACAAACTGTCACGTGGGGGATACCGGACCTCCATGGTGATGATGCAGTAGACAAGGACCGTGACGCCCATGCAAAGATTCAACCCAATTAGCAACTTACTGCGAGACATCCCGTATCCGGTGGCGTATATAGCTTTCCTCGCGCTATTAAAGCGCATAATGCTGATTGTAAATATGTTGATTTGGCATGTACAATTCATTGTCACCCATACCATCGTCGCAACTGCACATGTCACCGTTGTTAATCTGTTATAAACGACTATTGCCGACACTAAGGTAAGAACTACGCCAGAAATAAAATCTGTGACGTTAATGCAAATAAGCTGGCAATAGAGTTCTCTCTCCCATCCCTTGGACTGCTTCAACTGGCGAATAACATACACTAAAACCACGACATTCAAGGGAACTATGCATGCGCCGATTGTGCCTGAAACCCAGGTGCTTAGAGCATATTCAATTATACTTGCGTTGAAGGTTCTGGGTTGTGTGGAGAGATTCGTAATGGCATCACTTGCATTCATTTTCGTCGGTTTTTAGTCAGTTCACAATGTCTGGACCCGCTGTTAAAAGGCAAATTACATTTTAGGCATAACGTATCTGTCACTTCTTAATCTAACACGAACACACCATATCCATGTTGAATGAGCAGTGTAAGTAGTATGAAATACATTGCATTGCGTCATCAAATCTGTCGGCTCCTAAATCACTAAAAAAACATATTTCTTTCGTTTTATGTCAACAACAAACAAACAAGATCTTTTGCCAAACATTAATTGTCAATATATTGCAAATGTTGAACAAAATGTAAAAAACGTCTCAATATTATGTCATAGAAAAGACATGCCAATTGAGAATGTTCGTACTTAAAAAGTAATCATTTTCACTTAAGAATATATATTTTTTCCAACAGGTTTTATTTCATATATGTACATAAACAATATGATATAAAAAACAATAATGCAAAAAAAGGTGCAGAAGCTTCATATAACAAGTTAGGTTAATAATAAAGCTAAATAATAAAGGTAAAGTTCAAGTTTAGCTTCAGTTGCTTGTCATTCTGAGTTGGACAAAACAATTATGAAAATTACAAAAAAATAAGACAATGAAGACAGTTACAAAAGAAAAAAAGAACGAATACATTTCCAACATGTATAAACAATAAAAGTATGTTTTATTTGCACTTACCATTGAAAAAGGCATGGACAGACATTATCATGTTAATAACGGTACGGTATAAATATTATTTGTAACAAGTTATAAGGACTACAACAATTACAGATGAAACAGATGCATATGCAACACACACAGCTATCTATAAATTAAACGCAATTGCATTCATTGTAAGAGGTTGCAAAAGTACAACAATCATCAAATTAAATATAAAGATGTGAGACAATAGCACTAAACACTTATCAATATTGCTAATGAGAATGGTATTTTAATTAATTATTTAGAGGCGTCAAATAGCTCGAAAGTTACATAAGATAAAAAATATACAAGTTACTGAATGCCATTATGTTTAATTGACATACGAAATAACGTACCTTGTATTATCCTAGAGAATTTCTCTTCAGTTGCAACTCAAACCGAACTGAGAGAGTTCTCAACGGTTGTAGCGTATATATTGCCTAACGGTTTCTTGTAAAGCAATATTGATCATGCCCTGGGCGAATAGGATCGCATAAGAAAGGCGACTTATTACAAAGCTGTATTAGAGTTGACAGCATATGTTACCAGTGAAAATATTGACAATGATGTATTGAAATTGACAGTAATTGGCTGTACTCGGAATGAGAATTATTTTAACCAGTGAAATGTTGACAAAACTGTATTCGAAATAACAGTGTTTGTAACTAGAGTTAAAACAGAGTAAACAACGTATACACATTTACACTATCAAATAAAGTCATAATTGGCGCTAAAACATTATTTATAATATTCAAATCTTATAGATCAAAGGGTTATAATTTGTCTTTACTTCATATACGTCACACTGCCTATTTCTATTTTATATTGAATTCCTTCCGCCCCTCGATAAGTCTCTGGGAAACAACTTTACAATAATTATAATATGTCCGATTCCATTTGTAAACTAACCGTCTTTAGAACATATACCCTAACGCGTTTAAGTTTAAATTATAGCTTTGACGCGTGGATACTTTTACAGTTAATATTTGAATTTTTAAAACCTCTACGTAGATATACCGACAATAACGACAAACGCACTAGTTTGTCTTTGATTCACGTTATGCGGTTGAAGGGACTGTAAACCACGAATGACGAAACAAGAAAAGTTCTAAAATACCGTATTTTTTATTCAATTATTGGTTTATATTGATTTAAATATCATGACTGGTATATAATATTACGTGAAAAAAGTATTTTTTTTATTTTTACTTTATTTATTTATTTATTTTTACTGGGTATGCATACCAGGTAACTACCAGTTAACTATAAATAACGCAAGTAGATTGATCATCATCGTCACGTGGTAAACCCATGAATGCAAATTGTGCATGCGTAGTGAATTGTATATTTTTTATATATAAAATGATCAATCTACTTGCGTTATTTATAGTGTGTATATCGTTATGTCACCTATTTTTGCGATGTACTTTCGATTTCACATCTCGAAATTTTATAACCGAATATACTGAAAATATGAACTTTTTTCAAGTAATGTAATATACCAGTCGTGATATTTTAATCAATATAAACTAATAATTGTAAAAAATACGATATTTTAGAACTTTTCTTTTTTCGTCATTCGTAGTTTACAGTCCTTTAAACACAATTTCGTTTTGTTTCTGCCTAATTCATGTCATTTAAGTCGTACTAGAACTACATTAGCGCCTTTAAAATATTACGTATTTATATTTGTTAGGCAACTTACAACTAAATTATGTAATATGGCATTCAACACCGCTTATAACAGGTTCTTCTTGTGTATAATCTCTAGATATTGAGTATAATATGTGTCGCGTTCTGAGAAAACTGGGCATAATGTATGTGCGTAAAGTGTCGTCCCAGATTAGCCTGTGAAGTCCGCACAGGCTAATCAGGGACGACACTTTCCGCCTAAACTGGATTTTCGCTAAGAAGAGACATCATTTTAAACGAAAAAATTGCATAAAGCGCAAATTGTCGTCCCTGATTAGCCTGTGCGGACTGCACAGGCTAATCGGGGATGACAATTTAAGCACAAGCATTATGCCCAGTTTTCTCAGAACGCGACACATGCTTGAGGGTCTTGACATCTTTTCAAATAAGCAGGGAATTTAGCTGATAATTGTTTGTTTTGTTTTTCATTTCCTCGTGCCTCAAAAAGTTAAATGCTGCCCTCTGTCACTATATGTTAACCAGCCTCTTCGCAGACGACTCACTCGTGTATAGACGCATCAGAGCAGCATGAGACTCCAAGTAGACAAAGAAAATGATGATAAAAAGACTCGCTGATGCCTTAACCGCAGCAAAGGTAAACTAATGAGAGTATAACAATCATGGCACCCTTCTGCAAGTGGTCAACAGTGGCCGATACCTCGGGATACACATAGATGAGAAACTGTCGTGGAACACCCATATACCAGCCACAGCCAAATAAGCATACAACATACCTGCATTCCTGCGTAGAAACCTTAAATGCTGTCCGCAAAACAGAGGATCCCAGTGTTACTTGACCCTTTGGATCCCTACACTGTAATCAACATGAACCAGATCGAGTCCGTCCAGCGCCATGCAGCAAGGTGCATGATCGGTGATTAACGCTCGTCAAGTATTACAAGCCAGAGGAGCCAACTGCTGGGATGGAAACAACGAGCACAGAGCTGTCGAATTCACAGATGGTGATACTGTAAATGATTGTCAATGGGATATTTCGGAAAACCCCCTTCTTTCACGACTTACAACATCTCCACCAGAGGCTCGACCCACAAGTACCTCAAACCATATTGCCGCACTGCCGTATACCGTCACTTCTTTTTCCCTTCCACCATCAGACTGTGGAACCAACTTCCAACACAACTCATACATACTGAGGCTTTCGGGAGTGACCTCATCACAATGTTGACCTTGACAACCTCGGCGCGTCGTGCCAAAATGGATCTTATGCCGCATGCGGCCAGCACACCTCCAGGGAGCTAACCTGTCCGCTATAAAGTCAAGCAATGTTGCGTGGTCTCATTAGCGGAAAGGGAATATACTGACCAGATACGCTTGTTCCATATGGAATAAGACCGATTTTCGCATGACGCGGATCATTTTACTTTAATTTTTTAATTAACGGTATATCCTGACGCTCGCCGCACTTACTTTTACCTGATGTCGTACGATGTTCCCCGAGAGATGCATTAGTAAACAAACGGAAGATAAGCCGCGAACTTCTAAATAAGGAGGTGAAATGTTATTTTTACACGTGCCTGTTATTATTGATTATGGAATAAGTTTCACGTTTGGTTAGCCTTTCAACCAGTTTCAATCCCCGCCCCCACCGATCCAAAGAAGTGGCCTCAGCTTTAATTATGTGGTTATGTTTTGTAATTTATGTATTGTCATGTCTTGCATATGCAAAAGGTCATATGCTTTAAAGTAAAAAATGTATCATATCTTAAAAGTGTCTTGTGAATATGTTTAAAATAGTAATTTAAGGATTTAGTCATTCGGGTCCATTTGGAGGGGAGGATTTTTCAAAACATTTGACTGAATATTGAGAAATGTCAGGCTCGGTCAAGACATACCGTCCCGCGTGGGTACACGGCGGTCGGGTGGGGCTGTTATAGTAAACGAACAACATAACATCGTCTGCATTGTAATTAATTCCATCATTTTTTCTACCACGTGTTCTAAAATAAGCAGACCGCACCTGTGTCTGGGAAACATGAGATTGACTTTCTTCGTATATATGAGCCTCGTTCTGGGAAAACTGGGTTTAATGCATGTTCGCAAAGTGTCATCCCAGATAATCCTGTGTAGTCCGCACTGGCACATCAATTTCCACCTAGACTGGATTTGCATTTAAAAGAGACTTCCTTTTTTACAAAAAATACTATACAAGCTGAAAGTGTTGTCCCCGATAAGCCTGTGCGGACACTTTACGCACATGCATTTAGCCCAGTTTTCCGAGAGCTAGGCTCATATAAAGGGTTTAATAAAGCAAAATAGCCTGACCACCCTTAGATACGACATTTGACCACCCATAGATACGACACCTGACCACCCATAGATACGACACCTGACCACCCATAGATACGACACCTGACCACCCATAGATACGACACCTGACCACATATAGATACGACACCTGACCACCCATAGATACGACACCTGACCACCTAGATGCGACACGATTTACACCAGTACGTACGTATCAATGTTTCATATTTTAGTCTTCAGAGGTTGTAAGCATTAACATTCTGAAACTAGGACACACAAATTATGTGTGTAGTATTCGATTTGCGAGTCATGTTTTGCCACTAATGTTTTGACTTATGTCTGCATAGGTAATTTTGATTTCATTTTATAAGCGCGTTTGGTTTATGATTAGTTCTGTTGTTTTATTCGAATGTGTGGTCGGGAAGATCGTGTGCTTACATAAAGACGGTCGTTTCGGAGATGTTTTTATCATGATTAGTATCTGAAAATATACCAACAGTGTGAGTAAGTCTAATATTTTAATTAAACATTGACTTAAACTTGACTAACTGAATGTAGGCTGAACATTTTTGCGATATGTAACAGCTAATTATATGCATGCCGTTGCGATATTGTTAAACATGTAAAGTTTTCGAAGTTGACTTTACAAAAACAACACCTAGTATGGCCTGAAAATGTTACCACATTGATAATTATTCAGTTTTCTCAATTATTGCATGTTGCATGTTAATAACCTTATCATAATGTCTTTTTTCGTTCTTAATGAAAGTTTTATATTGCACTTCAAGTCACTTTAAGCTCTACTTGCTACCACGCTATGTTTGTAAAAAAAATAATCCATAGGATTAAAAAGTGAACTTTAAAGACTTCGAAATGACGTCAATAGGCTTACACTGCGGTCACATATCATATCGCTGATCAAATATAGATTCCCATTCATTAATTGAAGCATTATGCTGAAGTTATTTTATTGATTGAAAGTTCATTTGACTAACCCGACCGTTGTGGTAAATGTATGCATACTACAATAGTTGCGCTCAATTTAAGACAATATTAAGAAGCCGCGAGATGGTGTTAATATTTCTCAGGATTGGCGCACAGCTCGGACCATCGTATTTCAATATCAAAATTAGTTAGTAAAAAGGTGACGCTTATGTCAGAAATGCGAACAAAGAAAACCAACCTAACAATAAAAGGCAATACTACATAAACATTAAAAAAGTAGTCTGATACATTTTATTATTTGCTATTTTAATACTAATAATTTAAAACAAAATTGTGTTTTAATAATTTATTTATCTCCATATTCCATACTTAAAATCACTGGGTTTTTCTTCTATCTTCATATAACAATAATTTCGATCTGGAAGCTTGATACAAGTTTACCAGCAAAAAATTGCTTTAAAATATTTCAAAAAAGCAAATGCCAGACAATGGTTGAGAATAAACGTTTCTAAAATAAGGAAAAATATTTCTATTTCTATAAATCATAAGTATGTTGAGAAAACGTGCGATTCAAAAGACCTTCCTTAAGAGAACAAATATATGCCATAATAAGGCATAATGTACAAATAATGGTACGATATATGTTTGTAATCCCCACAAGTGGTTCGAACATCATTTTACCGATCAAATCGCAATATTTGTGGTCTCTATGGTCTTACGCATAGCAATTATATTACATATATGTGTCTGTGTCTCCATATCATTATTTGCTTTTTTGTTTTTGCTATAGTGGATTTTGTTTAAATGAGAAATTTTTGACTGGAGTCGTATACGTGTTAAAAAATATCACGAACGTCCAATTTGTTCCGACAATATTGTATATAAGACCGGCGTGATCTCTGTGTTTAGGGCTTAATTAAAGATTGTCGAAATGACAGTTTTTAAACTTTTTGTCGCATTAAAAAAAAAAGAACAATGTACATCAGGGAGCAAAATGAAACTTACGACGTAGACTCGAATTAAACATTTGGTTGAGTATATGTGGCGTGTTCTGAGAAAACTGGGCAAAATGCTTGTGCGTTAAGTGTCATTCCAGATTAACCTCTGCAGTCCGCACAGGCTAATCCGGGACGACACTTTCCGCCTAAATTGGATTTTCGCTAAGAAGAAACATCATTTAAACGAAAAATTCCATAAAAGCGGAAATTGTCATCCCTGATTAGCCTGTGCGGACTGCACAGGCTAATCTGGGATGACAATTTACGCACAAGCATTTTGCCCAGTTTTCTCAGAACACGCCACATATAAGTAATCATCATTTAAAATTAGTAGAATTATAAAGCGTTAGACATTGACTGTTGTGGGTCAGGTGTTAAACGTAACAAACGCATTAAAACAGTTCGGATTGCCGATTGGTTCAAGTGATAACCTTATTATTTAATGGACACTGGTTCGAGCCCCACTAGGGATAGTTTTTCCCTATTGTTATGATTTCATTTTCAGGCTTGATTAATGCCCACTATGTCGATACTATCTCGGCTCCGAGAGCGACCATTTTGTCGCGGTGAGAAAACCACATGAGAACATTTTAATCAGGTACAAGTTTTACGTCTATTAGCATTGTTTATTGTAACTACGCATTGTTTGCAAATTAAACACCAATGTAAAACATTTATTCGCGATTTTTTTTTTTTTTTTTTTTTTTTTTTTACTTTTAACAACCCAAGGCGCAAGATTTATATAAAGAAAAACAGACTTTTCTCTGGAACAATTAAAATGTAAAAAAAAATGTAATTTGACTGTAAAAGCTCATAATAGGGAGTGTGTATTTTTTTTAAACGGTGCATATTTTGAAATAATAAAACAAAATTTAGGTTTTAAATACTTATTTTACGGATAAGGGAATTATATTCCGATACATTAGTTAAAAGTACATGCACCATATGTTTGATTGATTCAGGTTAACAATATAATCATAACATGTGAATGAACTTTTAGGACAGCCCCCCCCCGTACATAAATACTATTCTCATTTAACTATTATTTATGTATTGTGATATACCATGTGTCGAACAAAATGTATTGTTAACTTCTGTCTGGGTGCAAATTTGCTTTTATTATTAACATAATTATTGTTGATTTTCACGCTTTTCAACAGTGATTTTGTTTTGCATTCACACATTTGTTTGTCATAAGCTTTTTCAATAGTGAACATATACATTATCTAATGCATAGTTCTTGTATATATCTCAAACTTATATAAAAGACTGCTATTCAGCTATTCAGTTTACTTGTTGAAATATGATACATGTGATTTTTTGATTAATTGACAGATCGCATGTATGGTGTTTCATTCCCGGGAAACGACAGTTTATCAGTTCAAGAGTTCACGCTTTTGGCGTGCTATACCTATATTAGAATATTTCCTCTGATAATTACGTGTCAGAAGCCAACGGCAGCAGCAATTTAAAGAGATGTTTATGGATTTGAGGTAGCGATTTAAACGTACCTATTGTAATAATTGTTGTTATTAAAACAAGGCGATAATTACAAATCCTTTTTTAATGAAGAATACAGAAAGAACGTGTTACTCCCTTCATTTAATTGTGCTTTGATTCCTGGAAGATATGTGTGCGTTGAAGAAGGAAATAAAATATGAAGCGTTCAAAAAACGAAAATGCACGTTTTGACACTCCATAAAAAAAGACAATTTCTTTTCTTTAATAAAGCAAATCTTGACCATAGCTTAGACCCACTGAATATTTCGTGATCACTACATTTTTACCATTGGTTAATGGACCGTGCAGTGTTTAATGGAGCACAAGCTGGTAATGGTACATATTAATACTGTTTGAAAACTCTTATCCAATTTGACCAAGAAACATACTTTTGTAAGCGCGTATACATCTGATGTTCCAGACTTTGGTAGCTCTTTGAAACTTATGCTAAAAAAAACAATACCCCGCCTTAGCCATACACTATAGATAGCTCAAATGCATATGAATTTTTTGCGGTTTATTGTGCTTGGAAAAAATAAAAAGACGTGGACAAAAGCATGCCTAGCTATTTGTTTTCCTACTTCAACATAATTTGTGCCCCTTATATGACAATAACTGTAAACATCGAACATTAATATTACATTTATTAATTTCAATCAATTCAAGTTTGTCTTAACAAAAGCTGAACACCAAAACACGAAAGAAAAATTGCACTGTAAAGTCACCGATACTCTGAAAGTATGTTAAAGTGTATTCAGTTCCATTCAATTACTTAAATTTGTCCAACGTCCGGTATGCTACTTTACGTTTCAGATTATTTTATTTGAGTCTCAAATATCATCAATCTTCAATATGAACAAATGGTCACTTGTGTGATTTCCGATATCGTCGTTTTCGATGTATTTTTGGACTTTTCATAATTTCGTCAGTGAGATCAGATGTATTGGAAGTAGCAGATTTTACAGACGAGTCTTCTACGTCGTCAGTTCCGGAACTGTAAGCGCTGTCGGAACTGTCAGACGCCGGCGACCATGGGAACTTGGCAAGAGCGACGCGTGGCTTTCGTGTTGTCAATGCTGGGACAGTCAAATATCCATCAGTTGTAGCATTGTCAAAGCCAGAGTTTGATTCATTTGGTAAATCGTCATGGTCAGTATCCGATAAATTGTGAACAACAATTTCAATGTTGGTGACCATGGATCTAGCACTTTGAATTATTTTCGAGGATCTACCAAGTCGCCGGTGGTTTGTCGACAATGGTCTGATAATTCGATCGGGTGTTTCACGCACTTCCAGTATTGGACTGGGTACCGCTATTTGAGATAGGC
Organism: Dreissena rostriformis; assembly: GCA_007657795.1. Taxonomy (NCBI): domain Eukaryota; kingdom Metazoa; phylum Mollusca; class Bivalvia; order Myida; family Dreissenidae; genus Dreissena; species Dreissena rostriformis. The sequence goes on along the minus strand of VMBQ01001101.1, from coordinate 140,181 downwards.
CTTTCCAGCGTCTTGATCTATGTTGTGCTCGTAGTGACTTAGGGTAGCTAGCGAATGACTTAAACGAGGCGCTATCACTAGTATTGCTACTTTTGGGCGTGTCACCGTTCGATCTCTTTGCGTTTTGTGTATGGATCTCACGAAACAGTTCGTTAGTTCGAGCATCGTTAATTACTTTCATCTTATTGGAATATTCTAGCATCGACTTCTCTAGCAGCTTTCGTTGACTTTCTAGTTGTGATAAACTCTTCCTGTGAACGTTACTAACGGCATTATGAATGGCTCTGAACTCGTTTTCTGTGTTTTTTAAACTAGCTCGAGCTGCCGGTGACATTTCTGAAGTCATGTATGTTTTATCCGCATTTGCGGTCGGGTAGCTCGTGTGCTTTGACACATAGCGTCGTCTTGCAGATGTGTAAACCATTGTGATAAACCTAGAAAGAAAATATTGAAACTCATACACTGTGACACTTTAATCAAAGGTACAACTTAACGAAGAATGTTCATTTAAAATTAAAATACATATGAACGACAAGAACATGTTAACAACTAATAGGTAAACAAACACGAATTCGAATCGCATTTGGTGTATGGGCACGTACATACCAATGCCTGCAATAATATGCTGTATGAAATGACGTTCGGATGTTCATTTAACATACAAATAAATATGAACGACAAGAACATGTTAACAACTATCAGGTCAACAAACATGAGTTCGGATCGCATTTGGTGTATGGGCACGTACATACCAATGCCTGCAATAATATGCTGTATGAAATGACGAACAAAAAAGCACATTATACATATTCAAAAAGTATTGTTTATATTGAAATGTCTTAAAAACTAAATACACATAATATTTTACCTTTAAATTAATGTCATTTGCTATTCCTTTCCCTTCTCTGTATGTATGAACGTGTACTGTAACTAACTCTACCCTTTGCTACCGTCTAGCTCTGTTTGTTTTACATATGAATGCTTTGGATTTAAGGAGCCTTTTTATACTAAAGGTTGTCGTTAGACGATTAAGCTTAAGAGTCAAGTAAACACGCGATTATTTCCTTCTTTCATTGAGGCATTTTGTCTAAGATATTTAATTTATTTTGGACTTTTCACCTAGCATATACTGTAGTTTTCGTTGTCAAGGTAAACATTGTACGGCGTTAGGACTAAATTGGAGACATCATGAACTCATGTGTTTGTTTTTATGAACATGTATATCTATACTATGGTTGCACATTGATTTAAGGTGACTTTTAAACTACCATGTATGGTAGTTTTCGTAAACAAGGTATATATTCTGCGAGGTTAGGACTAAATTGAAGACATTGTGAACCAATGTGGTTGTTTGTATGTACATGCGTACCTTTTATATGGTTGACAGTTCTGGCAATATTATCGTCTACAGAAGTTTAAAGAGAACACGCCACTTGTCCTTTAATTGTTTGAATATATGTCAAAAAGTTGAAAATTGTAATTACGTCATTATGTGAACTGTCTCTTTAAAAACACACCTTTTTTACTGCACTTATTTTACTAAAAACTAGGAACAAACAATGTGTATGTAAAATATGGATTATTAACTAGCATAAATTATGTAATAACTACTCAAAATGATATATGAAGAACAAAAACGAAGCTGTGAAAGATTTGGCTTTTTTAGTAACATAAAATACGTGAAATATTACAATCGATAACGTTACATTCTAGAATTTACTGAAAATGCGTGTATAACTTTACACTTGTGTTGTGAAATGAAAAGAGCGGATTGCGGTACGCTGATGATTTAGTCATTAATTTAGAATTTTAACAGCCTTATATGGGGCTCAGTTTTTGTTACTGGAATATGATAAAACTTCTTTGAATTCAATTTTAAAGCACTAACACTAATGGTACAATAGTAAAGGTATTGTTTAAAATCGAGAGAACACTAGCAAAAGATGTCAAAGCACTAAGGAGTAGTTAACACTCATTCAAACATTCATTGAAACGTAAAATATAAATATTCATACATTTAATAAGATAACTTTTATATATTAATATATTAAACATTGTACTGAACAAGGCTCACAGAAATACTAGGGCACTTAGCAATATTTGTTAATCGGCTTGAAGACGTTACGTTACAATTAAATAATTCCGCAGAAGCAGGCGTTGATTTTACTTGAACCAAAACCGCTTCTAGTTAATTTTGTTGTTACAAATCAAGCCTAACATGATTTTATAATATTTATTATTCAGCTCATATGATTTGTGCTATATAAATTCTTGTATATTTAGTGCGAAAAATAAACAACATGTTATAATGAGAATTTTATGAGAACTGACTTATGCCGTAGATGTACTAGAATATAATATATGTAAACAAAAGCCGAAAAACAAGTTCAAGATACAAACTGTAACACAATGGGTAGTCGCTCAATCAAACAGTCTTTAAACGTGACAATAAGAATAAATGTATAGTGTTCTGACACACCCTCCACACAGAAATATGACTGGTTTCCTTTGCCATAGATGACTGGAAATCGCAGATATAAACTCGTTTTTTTTGTGTCACTGATGCATTCAGGAAAATAACAAAAACACAGTACCGCATGTAGATCTTAATGTAAGAGATTTGATGTAAAAGATGCAAGAAGGTTGGATCCGACGCAACAAAACCAAAAAACAAGAATTTAAAGGTCGTCCATTGTCTACATATCTGTTTATATCCGTAGACAGGATACTGGTTTGAGACAGACATCCTTCAGTAGACGGAGTACTTCACCCAACAGTGGCGTGCCCAAAGTCCACAGAGATCATGAACCTGTAGAGTTTAATCTTTCTGGTAGCATTTAGCAACAAATATTTACGTTAATCCTAAGTCTGTTTGTGTCGATTGCACCGAGATCGTGACCCTAACGTTTTTAAATTCTTTCGACCCATGGCTTGAATAAGATTTGAGGTTTAACGGAGACTTAGATTATCCGGATTAGATTAAAAAAAAACAACATGTTTTGAAGGCTAGAGTAGTCGGGCTAATCCTATACTTCACTAGGGTCAATTTGATCACATATTTACCATGCTCGCTATATTTTCACCCCGTGGTGTCCATTAACGGGGATGCTCACGTTTAGTGTTTAGAGAATAGTGCTCGTGTTTTGTGTACGTTTGAGCATACTAATGACCAATTGCTTGAATGCATTTGATGTTTAACTTTCTGAGATTATAATTCTGAAGGGTCAATATTATCACATATCAACACAATGCTCGCTAAATGTTCACCTCGTGATGTCCATAAACGGGAATGCTCACGTCGACTGTTTAGAGAAAATTATTCGAAACAGGTTCGAAACTGCTGAAAGAAACGTGATTAACTTAAACATGTTATACATTTTGTTCGATGCGATTTTCAATGGAATCGACATAAGTAACGTTTATTGTATAACATTGTTGCTGATTTATGAAGATGTAGCAATTCAATTAGGTTATTAAATGAGAAAAGGAGACTGAATTGGAAAGACGGTAAACAGTTTTGCTCTAATTTAAACCAATGTCCAATATATCTATTATAACGTTTGTGCTTTACGTATGATTAAAATCAATAACTTCTAGAATGTCTCTGAACTATTTGGAAAACAACGGAAGAGAAGCTCCTTACATCATGCACGTAACGCATTTTACCTTTAAAAAAAATATTACACGTTGATCTAAATCTAGGGTCAAGGAAAGCTATCTATATGGCTGGACGGCGTCTTACTCTTTCCAGCGAATTATGAAGAAGGCAAACGAATTGTAGTTTCAAGATGCAGCACGTTTTGATTTGAAGATTTCATTGGAATTAAGCATACATTCCTGAAAATCTGTGCTTTAAAATTGCGTTATTGCGTGTAGTAAACAACAATACTACGAAACGATACACCATGCATCGAATATAAAAACACAACTTTCTACACATATACTAATATAATTAGGCTTCTTAATTTGTCCATATTTATTTAACAATATTTAACGGATTTTTTTAATGGCATAGTTGTGAGATATGTACTAAAAGAAGCATTGGGTGGTTAAAGAATTATAATATGCTGGACAGTTGTCGATACAGAAAAAATAAACCACAGAAACTGTCGACATAATGCGTTTTAAACGCAGTTATATTATTGGCTGAGGGTTAAAAAAATACAAATTCAATATTGAAAAACAAAAAGCCATATTCTAGATTATTCCATGGAGGCGTCGTCAGATTGCAAAACGTTCTAAGCACGACTAGAATCACGTATAAACTTCAATAAGGTAACGACACACGAGCGACCATTCTGTAACAATTGAAAGATCCTTCGAAACAGTTGTGATCTCCCTTGAAACACTTAAATCGCCGTTAAGTAAGAAGATGGCAATCTTGTACATGTTTTTCCTCGGAACCGCTCGAAAATCCATGAACGTTTTTTGGGAACTACCGGAACCGATTAAATCTGAACTATTGTATATGTTATGACAATTTACGATAGCAGGCTAAAAGCAAAATGAAAAATTATTACTTTTGGATGAGGTTCCATTGCATCTGAATTATATGGCGAGTGTTCTTGAAAAAGCGTAAACAAGTGATACAAATGGAATTTCCGGACTCATTTGATATATTAAAAAATATGTTTATCATCCATTGTCAAATAACTTTTTCTTAAAATAATATTATATTAATAAGTTTTAATAGCATGCATAATTCTTATATGATAAGCGTATTTTTGTAAATGTTGTTATGCCTAATTAAGCATCTCGTTCTTTCTAGATCATGGATCGAACAACATGTTCTGTCACACTATGGTTACCGAAATACCTGAACACAAACCAATCACATTGAATACCTAAGCATCTACCTTCTTTAAATGTAGTGAAATCACATTACTATATAAATTGCTGTAAAGTTTTTATTCATTTCGATTCCGATTCCATTTCAGACTGTTTCAACGCCAAAGTGTCAGTTTGTTACTACTCCTGCCGGTTCCAAAACCATATGTTTACATGGCTTTCTACTCAAGAACTAATATGGAAAAAAGAAAACAAGGGTCCAAAAGTTTATAAAGTATTAGACATAACATACTCGTTGCATGTTTGAGAAAGAGAAAGCAAGAGGCAAAAAGGCATCGCCTATTTCTCTTCTTAACTTGTGGTATTTGCAGATCGTTCTAAAAAGGCAAAATAAAGAGCTCCAGAGGCTCAAAAAGGTAAGACAATATAATATGTGTGGGTAAGCACAAAAATAATCACAGTTTATCAGTGTGTGACATAACAAATGTCTTTGTTGTACCGAAACTGTGTGTTAAGCAGACAAGTCATTACTGAGAACCTTTATAACTTTATATATATATATTTCTTTGATTGTTTTTTCGTTCTTCATTCACATTTAGTTAATCCGTTTTGTTGTGAAACAAAAGACATATGTTACAGATCGTATTTATTATTAACTATTAAACTATACGGTGTTGTGTTGTTAAAATGTTGAACCAATATCTAAATATATAGTTAATTTAACATGTAAATCACGACTTTTCTATGAGATTATAACTGTAGTTAATTTAATGCTCACCACAGAAAAACTAAATTGCACTAATGTGTATTTATCTTCAAACTGTGAATGTAACTTACAGCTATAGCGCTAATCCTGGCCTTTGAACTTTGGTCTTGGCTGAAAGCGTTTTCAATATGGTCAAAGAACATACAATACTTACGAGCGCCCCCCCTTAGAGACAGGCATTATGTGCCTGTCAACATATGGAGGACAAACAGTTGAATGCGGGAGAACGCCTTTGTGATTTATAGCCGAGTTCAATGTAATCCTTTCTAGCAGTGGGGGCGATGAATAAACCTTGATTTGTAGCTATTGTTGGAGATGTCTGAAGATGCCATGACACCATTTACACTTAAAGCCTGCCTTATGGATTTCTTCACTGAGCTTCACTATTATTGCAGCGCTGAGACTTTGAGATTTTCCCCCACAAAGTTGTACATTTATTAATGTCTGGCAAGGAAACCATTTGGCTTTTGATGTGCCAATATACAAACGATATCACTAACTGTGTTTACAACGGAAAGGGTACTTGCCCAAATACCGATTTATATTTAGGTTTCAAAGCAAACGCCTTAATATGACATAAAATAAGTCATCGGTCATATGTTAACTATTCAAGAAAATACAATTAATTCAGCGTGTAGTTACAGTTTAAGTTACAGATCATATTTTCAATCTGGCATACACGTGTATGATAAATGCCATGTTTTTTTAGAAATTGGAAGGATGTCCACCACTAAATTTGTTTCCAATGAAACACATCAAAGATTTGAAGGTCAATCATTAAATAACCGGACTCTTTAAATTGAATATACATGTACCCATCGATTAAATAGAAAATGATACGGTATTGGCAATTCAAGCCTATACCAATAAAAACGTTTGATCATAGAACTAACGTCATATTTGCATAGTTGTGCAAAAGTAACCTTCATGTATACACGAATAAACACAATGGTTAAAATTATATATCATTCACGAAATGTCAAATTTTATTGAACTGCGTGGTTTACATTGGAGATTAGTGCATACAATGTAATTTTCACTATCAGAAATTGCATATATAAATTTAGGATATATTAATATCAGGGGACCATGGTAGGCATCCTGTACTTGTACATGTATATGAGTAAATGTTTGCATTTTGTAAATATAAGGCACGATCGAGTGCTGCAATATAGATATGAGCACGGAATCGATGATAAACTACGATGCAGTATTTTGATACTGAATGTAAGCTGCGTGTAAAATAATTCAGTATTTAGGCAGTTCAAATAAGTGAGAAAACAAAACACAAACATATTTTTATATATGTTTGATCAAAGAAGGCCAGAAATATTGAAAAAATGAAGCATAGTCTACCAACGAGTACTCTTATCAGATGAAAAAGTTTGGGCCAAGATAGCTCTCTGTATTTACCAAGCATTCCGTCGTAGACATTATGTCATCATATAAGACAGCGAACAATCATGTAAATTACAAGCCATATTTGCCGGTTATTTGTACTGTCAGTACAATTAATTAAGACCCAGAAAATGTTATTGAAGATCAATAACGGAACCCATTCTTAGATAAATACATATAATCACCCATAAATACCGTGTTGTAAAAAGTTTCATTTTGTATGACATCTTATTATTAATTGAACACGATTTCAAATGCATTGGTGTTTGCGTTTTTGGAAAATTGCAGGATTGTATCATGCGGGCTTAATGATAAAGAGAAACTTAAATACAATTCTTTCGTTTTAGATCGTAGTTAATGCAACAATTACAGCTCATGTTTTCATATATACTACTCAAAATTTGCTAAGGATCACTTTTTATTTTGTTTCGCATAATCTTCAATTTTTGATTACGTTCATTTTTAGTTGTTATTGTGCAGGTTTGATATTAGAATGTGTGTTTTTGATTTTTTATATGTATTGATTTATCATTGATGCGTGACGCTGGCTGAATCTAGCTAGGGTTGACTTTTGATGGTTTACGTGCATGTGTGTCAAAACTGAAATTATTGTAAAAGTCTGCAAAAAGTGAAAGGATCTTTGCAATATCGTGTATGGTTCCCATTGGCATTGATTACTGATTGGCATCGTCTCCTCATGCTAGTGATAAGCCCACGGATGCTGTCTTGTGGGATTCGAACCCATTTTTCTAGGAGGGCTTGTCGTAGGACCTGTATTGTGATAGGCTGAACAGGGCGTGCAGATATTGTAACCTGAAGCATGTCCCAGACATGCTTTATGGGATTGAGGTCCGAAGACCTCGCAGGCCACTCCATCCTGACGACTGTTTCAGCTTGGAGGTACTCATTGGTCACCATGGCTCTGTGAGGTCTGGCATTATCGTCCATTAAAATGAAATCTGGGCCTATTGCACCAGCATATGGACGGACGTATACATCCAAGACCTTTCTGACGTATCTCTGAGCTATCATAGTGCGTTATCAATGATATGCAGATCGGTCTTCCCCTGCATGCTAATCCCAGCAAAACCATTACTGAGCCCCCACCATAACGATCATGGTTTGCGATGCATACTGGTGCGAATCGCTCATTGGTTATTCTCCACACCCGGGCACGTCTATGTTGTAAAGTCAACACAGAATCTAGACTCGTCTGTGAAGAGTACTGGTGTCCAGTCATTTAAAGACCAGGTTATGTGATCTTGTGCCCATTGGAGACGTGCCTGAATGTGGTTGCGCATCAATTGAATACAATTGCAGGTCGTCTAGCCCTCATGCCAACACTATGCAGTCTGTTTCGAATAGTTTGAGTTGAAATCCGAACCCCTGATGCATTCTGTAATTCATTTTGAAGGGCCGTGGCGTTCATAAAGTGATGACGTCGGGCTTGTACCACGATAAAACGGTCTTGTACCTGCGTAGTAGCCATCTAACGACCTCCCCTGTATATGGGGATAACATCACCATGCATTTGGTAGCGGCTCCACATCATGGCAACAACGCTCTGTGTAACGCCAAGCTGACGTGCCACATGACGTTGTGACGCTCCTCCTTCCAGCATCCCAGCCCCCCTGTTCATTTTATCTAAGCTAAGTTGTCTTGTTACGTGATAGTTAGCCATTTCAAACAACTTTCATGATGAATGATTGAGCTATAAGTGTAGATTTGAAGCATGTTCACAATGTGTTTGTTAAGTGCAAGGCCAAATGTCATGGCTTTTTCGTGGGTATTGCTTTTCGTGAGCAAATTACCAAGCATGTGTAAACAAAATGGATAAGACAGGTTAATGGTTATGTAGAATACGCACTCATATATTGGAAAACACAAGCTTTTTTGTTTTTTATAATAAACACTTCAAATTACATATACTATAAAAAGTGATCCAGCAAATTTTGAGTAGTATATATATGGGAAACATACACTGTAAAAGGGTGGATCTAACAATATAAATGGTTTCATTCTCCTTACAAAATGATATTAAACACCGAACCACCCTGTTGCAAATACATTCGATTCTAAAATTACTGTTTTGTGTACAGCCAGTGTATAGCCTGTAAATGACATCCGATCTCTGCGTATTATCAACCATTGTCCCAATTATGGCAATACTCGATTTGGTTGGGGTAGCACATTATAATGGCAGTCACACGGTGCACGTTTGTCGTAATCTAATAGGGCGTAACATGTGTTGATCGGTCGCTTGTAATTGTCTTTAAGGTGTGTATTGAATAGTAACTATAGTACCTATGTAGTTATAAATCATGAGTATTCAGTTGAAGACTTTAAGTATAAATCATACGACGGAGTACGCAAATTTGTGCATGCCTAAAGTATGTTCTGCCTGAACGTTTGACAGCGTATGCACCAACCGAAAATGTATTTTGCATATGCTTGAGGAGCCCTTTCATATACCAGCATACACTATCGTGTAAATTATGTTTGTCATACATCGGTTAACATACGTGTATGGTATATTGTTGACGGCCCACCAACAAGCAAAAACACGTTATGACAACATTTGGATTTATTTATACCGTCAGATCTGCGAAGCAAGTTTAGCTTTTCCCCTATTGGGCTATCGTCTTGCATTTTGCATGCAAACAGTTTGCCGAATGGTTGTTCTAATGGGTCTGGAAAACTCCATTATATTATTATACGAATTAATATACCGGCATATAGCGGTGCTTACAGTCCATGAAAACATAAAACCAATCTCATAAATTAGCTTCTGGTTGACCTTGAAATCCTCTTACTGACACATAAATGGATTGTATGACTTCCCGATGTATTTCTTTTACCAAAATATGCGGTAGGATAAGATTGATATATGTTGCTACCGTGAAATGAATACACATATAAGTTTAAGTGATTGAGTTATAGATTGTATGTGATATCTTGATACTTTAAAAAAACACTGTTCAACAGAAAACAAGTATGAATATAAGGGTGTTCTTGAACAAGTCGACGGACAAAGATCAAATGAAAAAACATATATTATACATGCACTATCATAATGTATATTTAAAAACATAAAACGTGCAGGGCAATCACACTTTCAAATGAATAACACATAAATTATGTGTACAGATGCAAAGTATAAACTTTTGTAGCGTATGGAGCTTATCAAATGCAATTATGATTGCTGGTTAATGTCATATCCTTCTGTCTTGTTGGCGGATTCGATCTAAACTATCATTAAGAATGGCTTTAGAAACGCCAAATACCTTTATCATAACACTCAACATTAATAGTTCGTTTTATGAAAATATCTCAACAGAAAGGTTATTTATTTTTACAAAGCGATATGCAGCCGAGATATAAATTTTAATAATAAGAACGTTACAGCAAAGTCGTTAATGCTTGTAAGACTTGTCCAACAATGTTTGTATGTAGTACATATTAATGTTAATGGAGTGTCGTTGAGTGCGGACTAATGTTTGGAATGAAGCTTACATTTTCGCACAGCTTATGTTCAATAACCGTATCGTGAATGAATCATTTATAGTATACATCATGAAACTATCTTCTTGTTTGAAATCTTAAGGGATCAACAAGTTATCAAATCAACCACTTAGGTTTTCTTCGAAACAAAATCACCTTGTCCAGACGTGGAATTTATTTTATGCAACGAAACCGTCGAATGCAAACAATTGTGTAAGTATAAGTTTGCCGACTTATTCTTACCTTGGCAGAAATAACATAACATAACTACGTTTAAAATGGTTTGTGCTAGTAAATGCGCTCACAGAAAGACATAAACAATAGAACGGACACTTAATTGTTGATCTTAATGATTTCAATCATTTTAATGATATAACGTCAGTAAATTTTAGACATTGAAACAATAGTTGTCTCATGTATATGCACTCAATGTTTGTTTATTTTAAATGTCGAAATTATTCAACTCGCTTAGGGCATATATCTGTCTTCCTGTTGAATGTAAACAAATCTAAATAATCGTCCAGGGTATGCATATTTAACATTAATAAAATTAGAATTTCCGTATATATGTTGCGCATCTCAATTATGTGATATGTGAGCCCTAGATATCTTTGTATTACCTACTTTTTGTGTTTAATGTTTTTTTTTTCAAAATAAGAATTAGTATGTGCTTGCTTAACGTCTTTATTTTTTTCTGAAACTTTTCGTCATTAATGGATTCATTGAAAGAACGGAGAAAGCAATATATGTACTATACAATGTAATAGTCTCGCTATAATAACAGAATATTAACATTTACATATACATTTCAAATATGCAACGAAATCATCAATGCCATATTAATGAGTAGAAATAATCCTATACCGTGGGTTGTTTTGATCGTGTTTGTTCTCAAAAGAAGCATCCATGATAAATTGGTAAAATCAGCTGCTATCAATGATTATTGATTGTAAAAAAGTACGAATGCCCAAAAATAGTTTGTTATGCTTGACGAACGGATTTGAAATGTGTAATAGCAAATATAAAACACATACAGTATGTGTATAGATGCAAAGTATTACCTTTTGAAGCGTATGGAACTTATCAAATGAAATTATGCTTGCTGATTAATTCCATATCTTTATGTCGTAATGCTGTGGAAACGCCAAATGCCTTTATATTAACACTCTACACTAATAGTACGTTTGATTAAAATATCTTAACAGTTAGGTAATAAATTTAAACAATGCGAAATTCAGCCGAGAGATAACTTTTAATAATTATAAAGTTACGACAAAGTCGTTAATGCGTGTAAGACTTGTCCGGCAATGTGTATATACAATAACTATGAAGGGTATCGTAATATCGTCGAATGCGGCATGATGTTGAGAATAAAGCCTACCTTTTTGCACAGCTTATAAATAATACACGTATCGTAAATGAATCATGAACACATCATTAGACATTGATATGTGAGACTCTGATATCTCTTTATAACCTATGTTTTGTGTTTTATGTATTTTGTTATCAAAATAAAAATTAGTTTGCGATTGCTTAACGTCTTTATCATTTTCTGAAACTTTTTTTTATTAATGGGTTCATTGAATGCATGGAAAAAGCAATATATTTACTATACAATATAAAAGGCTCACTATAATAAAAGGATATTTACATATACATTTCAAACCTGCAAAGAAAACATCAATGACATATTAATGAGTAGTACTAATCCTATATCGTGGGTTGTTTTAATCGTGTTTGTTCTCAAAATAAGCATCCAGGATAAATTGGTAAAACCACCTGCTATCAATGATTATAGATCGATTCCCCAGTGGTGCTGTTTGTTATGTTTCACGAACGGATTCTGAAATGTGTAAAAGCATGTAATTAAACAGCCTACTTTGGAAATGCGAGACGTTGTCTGATGTACAGTTAGAGTTGGGGAGTCAAGTATGATAAACATTAAACATAACTGCCAATGTTGCATCAATTACCGTTTTGAAAGTTTTGGTGAATGTCAAGATTTTTTTCCATTTGCCAAAGACTAGTGAGCTAAATTTTATGGTTTACTCGTCATGCGTGTGTCCGTACGTTCGGCATTGCTTTTTGAAAATATCTCTGACACCTGCACGTATTTCTCGAGGGAGGTATATAGCTGAAATTCCTAGTGCCATAAATTAATTCAAAAATCATCTTACTGATATTTTCCTCTACCAAAGTCGCTGCTTAAATAATTTCATTTATTTTTGAGCTTACGAAAGCCATTGCGCGTCTGTCAGTCCTTACTTAGGCTCGTGTGACTCGTGGATATGTTTATCTTCAAAGTATACAGTGATGCAATACTATTGGGTTTGTTTATATCCTTTAAACATGTAATGTTACTATAAACTATAAACCAATGATTGCAAACATTGTTGTTTGTACTTTACCTCAGATAAGTCGATATATGTGCCTTTTTCTTTAAACTTTTTGTTTAAACTGCCACGAAGGCAAATTTTTCTTAATTGCCACGACGGCAAAGACAATATGGCGAAACTACTATAGACACATATCTTGTAAGAGAGGAATAAGATTTCTTTGCTTTAATAAACTTGTATAGAGAAACACGCATCAATTTAAAGCTTTCGAAGTAGACCCAGAGGTAAAGTTTGATGTTTAGCTATAGATCATTTCTAATAAAGAATACATGAGTCAGGCAATTTTATGCTAATCAATTTTGATCATGTTTTTTTTTCTCAGTTAAAATGTTTTTATATATGCGGTGGTCACGACATCAATATGCATGGTTAAGTGTATACATTTTCACTAATTACTTAAAATGCGCTATGAGGCACATGAACATGTACCGGCTGCGAATCTACGTCACGTTTCTTAAAGATTGATTGCTAAAAAAAAAACGTAAGGACAATTACATTTTAAGTGAATATTAATTTACGCATACTTGTGTAACTTATTCCATATTAATTTAGGTACTAATATATATATGACAAAAAAAGTTCCAGTCTTTGATTAATTTATCTTCCGGGAATGTTTTATATTGAAATTGTCAATTATACAAACAAACTTTCTTCAAAATAAGACCAACTAACTTTCTCCAAAACAGGTACATCGTTCGCTGTCAGATAAGCATGTCGTGGAAAAATATAGAGACGTCTATTCGTTATTGCCTAACAGACAAATCTCCGCAACGTTATGTAACGGATGTATTAAATATGATAATATGGTATCCCAAAATTGATGAATTTCCAAAATTAACAAATACGTCTAGAGATAACTGCCTCGCCCGCAACATCATTTTGATATCGCATGTCTGCGCCACGATGTACGTTTACAGAACACATGGTTTAAACGAAATGAATTTATACGTTCAGTGTGTTTGCATTTATATATATTTAAATGACACATAAGATACATTATAATGAGAGAAATAATTGTCATCATCCGCAATGCTATTATTCAAGACAAATGACCTATCGACGATATAAAACATGGCAATACCTACAACACAACACGTATTATAATCAAAGCGCTGAAGGCATCAAAGTTGTTCGCTATCATTGGATACATGCACCTTTTGAAAAAAATATTACGTGTTAAATTGCAAGTATGTACAATTTAACTTTCTCATTTTCATGAAATGAGCCACCCCCCCTTAAGACCATTTTTGTTTATAAAAGAACTTAAAAAGACCAAATAATCTTAAGCCCAAAAATACCCCCTCTATTACAAGGTTTAAATTGTTGGCACTTTTCTAATCAGTGTCGCAGCAGCTTTAAACAGTTGCTGAGGCAAATTGTGAAAAATGTTTCACTCACTGTAATCGAACCATGTTGACTACACTGAAACAATACTTTGTGAATGCAAATAAATAAAACACAACTACTAAAAAAGTAAACTGTTGTTCAACTGCGTTGTATAAATCGGAAATAATCTTCTTGAATAAAAGCTTGTTCCGCGAGTCTCTGCCTGTGCACTTTGACGAATAATGTCTTGAAATGTTGTCTTCAGAAAAAAAAGCGTTTTGTGGTGGAAAAATCCATATATAACACCCGTTATATACGTAGATTTGTAATTAAATGGATTTCCTGCTTTCAATTCGATAAAACACATCTGTTACAAGATCTAACATAAATTGATAACATTATATAAAAAATAAGTTAGAAGATGTTCGTACAAATAAAAGCCATTGTTACGAGCGATGTTCGATTATTCCCATTTCATAACGTAGTTTTATAGTATTGAATATATATTCATATCCTTACATACACCATCCCTGAAATTATTTAATAAAACTCCATATGTTACGACAACTTATTTCAGATGCTCTATAACTGGCATACTGGGAAGTATTTAAATATTGAATAACACTATATTACAAACAATCAACAGATCTTTAATTTGAAAAGCATTTTTGTTAACTCCTTTGTCCATCGTGACAAACTGTTTAAATTGATTTTTAAAGATGATTTAGTTCTTTAAAACTAAAATGCATTATTTCGATAGCCTTAAAATATGATATACAAAACATATTAAACATAACGAAGACTTTGTTGTGATTGCGAAAACTGTATTTGCAGTTTAAAAAGTGTTGTTTGTTTTTGTAAATATTGACACTAAGAAGCGAAAAAAGAAGCATAATCTACCTTCAAGTACTTTTATAACACACAACTTCTGGGTCATTATAGATATCTATATTTACGAGACAATCTGTCTTAACCATAAGGTTATCATAGAAGACAGAGAACAATCACGTACATTTTTTTTACTGTCAGACAAGTTAATTAAGGGCTAGAAAGTATTATTAAAGACCAATAACGGAACCCATTCGTTCATTTATAGATATAATCACCCATACAATTGAGGCGGTGTTCTTAAAAACGTTCTTTACTCATTTGTTGTGAATGCATGAGAACGTGTTCAAAGTTTCCTGAATATTAATCGGTTGTTGTACTTTGAAAATTCATCAAAAGGCCCAAAAAGGCGAGTAAACTTGTAAATGGGACAATTGAGCCCATTTGGGTACAAACAGCATACATGTTTTACCGATCTGGAAAATCTACTTTTACTATGATACAAGGATTGACGAGATTTGAGTTACATGAGGGATTGTTTGGAATATATGCCTTAAATGACAAAGCAACATATCGAAAATACATTGAGCAATACGAAACAGTTTATAAGCAATATAAGAAACATAAACACAGAATTAGGGATTGACCATACCATCAAAAGACTAATGATAAATACCCGCAATACATGTGTACAGCTTATAGCGTATCAATGTAGGCATTGTTGCTACAATTTATCAGTGGAATCATTCACATTAATACCATGCCTCATTGCATTTTTTTTAAAATAATCTAAAACTCTTAAATTGATTGTCACTATATGTGTATTGTTTTAAAACAAAGTAGACACATCCATGTGGCGGGGAGTTAATGAAAAAACTTAAATACACAATTTATGATCAACCATTTTCATACTGTTCAAATGCGATCAAGGCTTTGTAGATAGAGACAATTGATATAACAATTCGTATGTTTTAACATGTAGTGTATGCATCAACTTCAACTTTAATCTTTCTAAAATATAAGCATAACAGTGCTAAAGAATTGATGTAATGAAACAGTTGTGACCTCCGTTGAAACACATAAATTGTCGTTAAGTAAGAAGATGAAAATTTTGTACAGATTTATTACTCGGAACCACTGAACGTTGTATGGGAACTGCCGGAACCTATCAAGTGCTCTTTAAAAACATTGTTATTTGCGATTTACTATAGCAGGCTAATAGCTTAATGTAAAATTATTACTTTTGGATCACGTTTCATTGCTACTGAATTATATGCTGAGTGTTCAAGAAAAAGCGTAAGCAAGTGATAAACATGGAATTTACGGACTCATATAATGTGTAACAAAACACAGTAATCGCCCGACGTCAAAACAGTTTTTCTTAAACAAATATTATATTAATAAGTTTTAATAACATATATGATTTGTATATGATTTGGCGTATTTTTATAAATGTAGTTATACCTAATTATATTTGATACACATGGTACGTCATAGTTTCCAGCATCTTGTTCTGTTTAGATCAGGGATCGACCAACATGTGCTGTCACAATATGGCAACCGAAATAACTGAAAACAAACCGAGCACATTGTTAAATACCTATGTATGTACCTTCGTTAAATGTAGTGAAAACACCTTCATAAATCAATTGCTGTATAATATTAAAATATCTCGCGTCCGCTCCCATTTCAGGGGTTCAAAGGATAAGAGTGAATCAGACATTAAAATAATCGTTGCATGGTTGAGAAAGAGAAAGCACGAGGCAAAAAGGCATCGCCTAATTTTCATCTGAACGTGTGCAATGAACAGATCGTTTTAAAAATGCCAACTAAACAGCTTACAAGGCTCCAAAGGGTTAACAATTATGGGAGGGTCATATGGTAAAAATGTGTGAATTAATATTAATATTCACAGTTAATCAATGTATGATTCTCTACCGAATTAATGCGAATGGTCCCCTTTTACACTACATACAAATGCATTTGTTTCGTTGTAGCGAAACTGTGTATTATTTATTTAGGTCATTACTTGAGAACCTTTCAACGTTATATATATATGTTTCTTTGACTGTTTTTGCATACTACTTTTACATTTAGGTTATCTATGTTTTTGTTAAACCAAAACATACACGACATACATTTTCCATCACAGAAAACATCAATTGCACTAATTTGTATTTATCTTCAAACTGTGAATGTAAATTACAGCTTTTGCGCTGATCTTGGCATTTGACCTTTGACCTTGGCGGGGAAGGTTTTCCATATGGTCAAAGAACATACAATACTTACAAACGCCCCCTACGAGAGAGGCATTATGTGCCTGTCAAAATCAGGAGGACAAACAGTTGAATGCGGGAGAACGCCTTTGTGATTAATAGCCGAGTTCAATGTAATCCTTTCTGTCAGTTGGGGCGATGAACAAACCTTGATTTGTCGCTATTGTTGGAGATGTCTGAAGATGCCAAGATAACATTTACGCTTCAAGCCTACTTCATTGATTTATTCACTGAGCTTTACTGAATAAACGGATATTTGCCAATATAGATGTACATTTATTAATGTCTGGCAAGGAAACAAACTGGCTTTTGACATGCCAAAATACAAACGATTTCACTAACTTTGTTTAAAATTGAAAGGGTACTTTTCAAATACCGCTTTATATTTAGGTTCCTGAGCATACGTCTTAATATGACATGAAATAAGTCATCGATCATCTGTTTACTATTCAAGAACTTGCAATAGTTTATTTACAGTTCAAGTTACAGATCATATGTTCAATCTGGCATACACGTGTATGATTAATGCCATGTTATTTCTATTGGAAAGATGTCTTTCACTCAATTTGTTTCCAATGAAACACATGAAAGATATGCAGGGCACACAATACAACAATTTTCATGCAAGTATTGAATGTTAAACAATGTAGTGATGGGCATAGTGATAAACGTGTACCCATCAATTAAACAGAAAGTGGTACGGTATCGGCAATTCAAGTTTGTTCCCAGTCATCAACTGCACAAGAACAATACAAAGCATAGGTCATCATCAATCATAGAACTAACGTACCATTTGCATCGTTGTGCAAGTGCTTCAGTGAACCTAAGTTATACACGAATAATCACATTGATTAAATGTATGTGCCATTCTCGAAATTTATAATTATATTGAACTGCGTGGTTTACATTGAAGATTGGTGCATGAATGTAATTTTCAATGTCAGAAATCGCATATATTAATTTAGGATATATAAATATAAGTGTACCATGGTAGGCATCATGTACGTTTACATGTATATAAGTAAATGTGTGCATTTTTTAACAAACGTAATTTACGATCGAGTGCTGGAATATAGATATGAAGCTCGGAATCGATAAAAATGTACGATACAGTTTTTTGATACATAATATCAGTTTCATGTATTTTTTAGCATGTATGCAGTTTAGATAAGTGAAAAAAACAACAACTCGATATATTTTTTTTGTTTGCTCTAATAAGACCAGCAATATTGGAATAGGAACATAATCTACCATCGAGTACTCTTATCCGATAAAAAAGTTTGGGTCAAGATAGATCTCTGTATTTACCAAGCATTCCGTCGTAGACGTTATGTAATCATATGAGACAGCGAACAATCATGTAAGTTACAAACCATATTTGCCGGTTATTTGTACTGTCAGAACAATTAATCAAGACCCAGAAAGTGTTATTGAAGATCAATAACGGAATCCATTTTTAGATAAATACATAAAATCTCCCATAAAAACGGGGTTGTTCAAATATTCGTAATTCATTTTGTATTATGTTATATTATTTGTGGAAAAAGATTTCAAATGCATTTGTGCTTGCGTTTTATGAACTTAAGGGATTCTATCTTTTAATGACGCTTATTGATAGAGAAACTTAAATACAATTCTTTCGTTTTAGATCGTAGGCTCTAGGGTCTCATGGATATGAGCCTCGCTCTCAGTAAAGCGGGTTTAGTGCATGTGCGGAAAGTGTCGTCCCTGGTAAGCCTGTATGGACTGCAAAAGCTTATCTGGGACGACAATTTATGCACATTCATTTAACCCCGTTTTCTCAGAGCGCGGCTCATATGTTTATATTCAAATTACACAGTGATGCAATAATATTGGATTTGTTTAAATCCTTCAACCATCAAATGTAACTATAAACACATGATTGCAAAACATGTTTGTTTATACTTTACCTCGGATAATTCGATACGTGTGCGTTATTTATCTAAACTGCCACGAAGACAAAGACGAGATGGCGAAAACTAATATAGACAATTCTCGTGTAAGCGAGGAATGAGATAATTTGGCAGTAGTATTAACGTTTTAAAAGCAAAACGCAAACAATCTCAAGCGTATGTAGTATACCCAGAGGTAAAGTTTGATGTTTAGCTATAGATTATTTCTAATAAACTAAACATGAGTCACTTAATGCTATGCTATTTTGATCATGTTTTTTTTCCTTTATTTAAATATGTTTATATCTGCGGTGTTCACGACTTCAATATGCATAGTTAAGTGTATAAATGTTCACCTATAACTTTAAATGCGCTAAAAAGCACATAAACATGTAGCGGATGCAAATCAACTTCGCGTTTCTTATAGCGTGACTGCTTATAAAACCACAAGGACTATGCCATTTGAAGAGAATGTACATTTACGCATAATATTGTAACTAATTAATCCATATTAATTTATGTTCTAATTTGTGATAAACACAATTCAAGTCTTTGATTAATATTATCCTCTTAGAATGTTTTTTTTAATTTTAATTGTCAATTCTACAAAATAATACCAACAAACTTTATTCAAAATAAGTACATTGTTTGCTGTAAGATAAGGCTGCCATGATAAAATATAGAGACTTCTATTCGTTATTGCCTCACGGAGAAATATATGCAACGTTATGCGACGGATGGATTAAATATGATAATATGGTGTCCCAAAATTGATGAATTTCCAAAATAAACAAATTCGTCTAGAGTTAACTGCCTCGCCCGCAACACCATTCCAATATCGCATGTCTGCGCCACGATTTATGTAAATAGAACACAAGGTTTAAATGAAATGCATTTCTACGTTCGATATGTTTGAATTTAGATGATGGATATACAATGACGTATACGATATATTATCAGGAGAGAAATTATTGTCATCATCCAATATTCGTTTATTCAAGGCAAGTGACTATCGACTATATAACTATATAATACATGACAATACCTACGACGCAATTAATATAATCGAAGCGCTGATTGCATTGCAAGTGTTCGCTAACATTGGATACATGTCACTTTTCAAAATTAAATTATTGCGTGTTTCATCGCAAGTATGTGCAATTTAACTTTTACATTTTCATGAAATGACCCACCCTTTGAGATCGTTTTCGATGATAACGTACTTAAAAAGACCAAATACTCATACTCTAACCCCCCCCCAAATCCCCTTTCTATTACAAGGCTTTAATTGTTGGCAATTTTATAATCATCGTCGCGGCAGCTTTAAATAGTTGCTGAGGCAAATGGTGAACATTCTTTCACTTACTGGAATCAAACCATGTGTACACTGACGTTACACTAATGCGATATCGCCTGTCAAAACTACAGCGAACATTCATATAAGCTTAATAGAATGTAAAAGTCCTGCTATTGAATTACTTAAATGCTTCAAATTATTTTTTATATTTCTGAATAAAAAAATCGACCAAATGAATTTGTCATTAGGTGATTAGAATTATGTATGTTGAAACACTGTGCATATTAGTAACTTTCTACAAAACTAGCGATTTTGAGACAAAAAATGATACAATTGGTTAAAATCTTTGTCGACTCGCTTCGTAAGCCATTTTTCAACTTTGTAATTCATAGCAAAATGAAATGTTTCACAAATTAACTCACTGCACGCCTGACTTGGCATCAAACGCCTGCAAATTGTGGTCACATTTGATACTATATCAAATCCATATATAATTTAATGTAAAAGCCACAACTTAAATTAGGAAAAAGATGTAGAGACCCCAATAACCATACTTTGTTTTTAGAGGGCATTCTAAGCTGAATTTAAGCAATAAAAAAGATTTGTCATGTGGTATGAAAGTTTCGTTTTTTTCTGGTAGAATGTAACCTCTCTCAGCGTAACGTAACGTGTAACGTAACCTTATATAATCGTGAAAGGTTCAACTCGAAATCGTAATGCACGCACCGGTATAACTATCTGATGATAACGCCACTGACGTCACTATCTATTTATAGTATGCAGATAATTTGGGCCGAATGATCCAGGTTGTTCACGGTTGTCTTCGGAGGCTGTAAATAGTAAAACATTTTGCGATAAATCCGCATTCTAATTGGTGTACGTTAAAAGCTGTTTATTATCGTCTTAATATACTTCACTCGTGTATATAAAAACAAAGTTGCTTTAAGAGTGCTTCTGTGTTCGGTGAGTCGTGGTTGTTGTAAGCTTTGGCACAATGTTATTGTTACATTAGTTTTTCACAAGCAAACATCTAAAAATCATTACAGCTGGGTTCGCCTCCGTACAACGGTAATACAGAGCATATGGAGTTTTAAACGGTTGAAGGGCACGCCGAATTCCACACCTAACCCAGAATCAGTCACAAAACATACAATAATAATCATGACATCATACAATTGCAATTCTTATTCACAGATCCAATTTATTGTATTATATGAGCGTTTTTTCACACAAAATTGTATAGAAGTTCAACAAATTGTATGACCCGAGTTTTGAGCTTTTGATGTATGCTTTTTCATGTCGTTGTTATTAATGTCGAGGACTAAAATGGTACACTAGATTTATAATCGGTTTAAACTTTTGAAATTTGAATAAAGTACCGTTACACAATTTAAATATTACTTACAATTGTGTATATTGTTCCTCTTTATATTAATCATAAAAGGAAACATCATGGAACTCCTGATTCGTGATGGCGATAAAACATATCGCATAAACATAGTTAGCGCCAGCAATAATCATGAATAAAAGCACTTTTATTCCCATTACTCTCCCGTCTCCAAAACAGTAGAGAAGGTGGGTCGGCCAAATGCTTTGAGACTGAAAAAGTCACTTCCAACTTTAATAAGGATGTACAATGACATAACTGTTTCAAACCTCTACGCATTATTTTGCTCTAAACTTAATGTGCACAAATTAATTGAGAAAATATGCAAATATGATAGAGTGTAGTCCAAACTAAAACTTGAAAACGTTAACGATCTTAATATCTTTGTTTAAACGCCAAGGGTACATTTTAATTGTTCATGTTAAGGCTCCGAAGTTTACGCTTTAATAAGAAATTAGTAATTGTTTACAATCCAAGAAAATACAATTGATTCGGCGTTTATTTTATATGGTAATTAGCAGATGATGTATTCAATGAAGCATACACATGTATGATAAATGTATTTTTTTCCGAAATTGGTAGGATGTTTTCCATTCAATTTGTTTCCAAGGAACAAATCCAGCATATGCAGGGAAAATAAAAAATCGCCATTCTCGTTGTCATGATAGTATTGCGTGTGGATCAATGCACTGATTGACATAAGGGTATACATATATGATACGCGTTGAAGATTGGTGCAGGCAATTGCATAAGTCGTATGAGATAATGCATACAGTAGTTGATGATTTATCAATATCAGAGCTACTTAGTATGCGCCCTTTAAGTGTACATGTATGATATTGTGAATTTAAAAAAAAATAGCACGATCAAGTGCTGCTGTTAACGGATGCATTTAACGTTCATTCAATCACATAAACGAACAATAAATGCGACTTCAAACTATTTATTGACTACATTGAAACTATAATTTGTAAATGCAAATAAATAAAAACAACTAAAAAAAGTAAACTGTGGTTCAACTACGTTGTATACATCGGAAATAGTCTTCTTGAAACAAAGATTGTTCCGCGAGTCTCTGCCTTTGTTCTTTGACGAACAATGTCTTGGAATGTTGTTTTGAGAAAACTAGTTGCGTTTTGTGGTAGAAAAATCCATGTTACACCGTTATATACGTATATTTTTTTGTTTTATGGATCTCCTGCTGTCAATTTGATAAAACACATATTTTAAAAGATCGATAAAGAATGATATTGGATATACTACCTGGTTACACTTACATACACCNTAGAAAACAAACTGTATGTGTCAACAACATCTTCTCAGATTTTAAACCTGTGACTTGTGGGGTACCCCAAGGTAGTATTTTGGGACCCCTTCTATTTTTATGCTATGTTAATGACATGTCTATAAGTATTGATCCCGACTGTAAATTGATCCTTTATGCTGATGATAGCGCTATTCTGTATGCACACAAAGATCCACATGTTATATCTGAAAAATTAAGCAGGGTCATGGATTCATGTTCAAACTGGTTAGTTGACAATAAATTATCCCTTCATTTGGGGAAGACTGAATGTATTGTATATGGATCAAAGAGAAAGTTAAAACAACTGAAAGATTTTAATATTGAATGTAATGGGCATAAAATCGAACCCACAACTGCTGTCAAATATCTTGGTGTTAGTATTGATAACAAATTATCTGGTGAAAATATTGTAAACAACATTGTTAGCAAAGTAAACTCTCGTCTTAAATTTATGTATAGAAATGCAAAGTCTTTAGATACAAGGACTAGAAAATACTTATGTTCTGCCTTGATTCAGTGTCACATTGACTATGCTTGTTCCTCTTGGTATCCTAGTTTAAATAAAGGTTTAAAAGACAAATTACAAATATGTCAAAATAAAATTGTCAGATTTATCTATGGACTGGGTCCTAGAGAAAGTATTAATCAATGTAACCTGTCAGATATGTCATTGCTAAATGTTGAGAATAGAAATAAGCAATTAAGATTGAATCATGTTTTTGAAATTGTTAAAGACAAGTGTCCATCATACTTGAAAGAAAATTTTGTATATGTGAAAGATACCCATTCATATTCAACAAGGGCAAACACATACAATTTTAGAGTGCCCATATGCTATGGTAAAGGAAATGTTACCTTTTACTACTGTGCAATTAGCGATTGGAATGCTTTGCCAGATACAATAAAGAAAATTGATAATAAACATCAGTTCAAATTAGCTGTTAAGAACCATCTATTGTGCTTAGCTAAAACACTTTAATTGTACTTTTATAATATTTGTGTACTAGTCATCATGGCAAATATATTATAGAAACATGATTGTAACAACTTACATGTATACTCAAATTATCAGGGACTTATTGTTCATATTGTGTAACTTTCTCACAGGATTATATTATAGTAAGTATAACCTAAACTGGACCCCATTGGAAATAAGCTTTCGAGCTTTCATGGGCAATCCTAGGTTTTTACACTATATTATCCAAGTTATTTCTTTTTACATACTAAGTTTTCCCTAAAGTTGTGAATTTGTTTCTATAATATATCAAATTACTAGTCTGTGCTGAAAATCTGTGATAACAAATATATGTGACATGTTTAACTGTGATAATCAAGCAATATATTATATTCCATTATAGTAACATTAAATCATATTTTAAGTGTGATGCAGTTACTGATCTGTTCCCTTCAAATCTAATTTGAGGTGATACGCTTCCTTAAGAGTATTTTATATTGTTTCACTTTTGTGTTCATTTTCTTTGTCAAATCATATTTTATATTATTTTATGGCAGTTGTTATACCATAGGTTTTGATCAGCAGCAATCTCACAAATGCTTTTAGTTATAATTGTTATGTAATTTTGAATGATAACTTGTATATTATGTGCTTTAAAACCTGAATAAAAATCAATCAATCATTCAATATGAAACATAAAACATATTAAACATTACGACGAATTTGTTTAGAAAGAATTCCAGATGATTGCAAAAACTTTATTGGCAGACACAGAAGCATTATCTATCTCCAAGTACTTTGATCACACACAACTTCTGGGTCATTCAAGCAATCTATATTTACCAAGCAATCCGTCTTAACCATAATGTCATCATAGCAGACATCGAACAATCACGTAAATTACAAGTCATATTTGCCGATGATTTGTACTGTAAAAGTTAGTTAATTAAGGTCTAGACAGTATAATTAAAGATCAATGACGGAACCCATTCGTACATTTATAGATATAATCGCCCATATTATTGATGCGGTGTTGTTAAAAACGTTCGTTACTCATTTGGTGTGATCGTATGAGAACGTTTCAAAAGTTTTCTGAATATTGATCGGGTTTTGTACTTTGAAAATTTATCAAAAAGACCAACTTGTAAACGGGATAAATGAGCCATTTTTGGTAGCAACAGCAAACAGGTTTTGCCAATCTAGAAAATCTACGTTTACTATGATACAACGATTGAAGAGATTTGAGTTACCTGTGCGATTATTTGGAATAGGTGTCTTAAATGACAAAACTACCATCGAAAAAGCATTGAGTAGGAAGAAACAGTTAATAAAAATATAAGACTCATAAACACGGAATTTAGGATTGACCTTGCAATCAAAAGACTGGTGACACATACCCGTAATAAAGCTGTACAGCTTATAGCATATCAATGTAGGCATTGTTGCTACAATTTGCCAGTGGAATCATGCACTTAAATGCAATGCCTCATTGTAATTTTCTTTTAATAATCCTAAACTCTTAAATTGATTGTGACAATATGTTTATTTTTTTTAACACACTGGACACATCCAGCTGTCGGGGCGTGAATAAAATAGCTTAAATGCACACGTTATGATCAACCATTTTCATACTGTTCAAATGCGGTCAAGGCTTTGCTGAGAAACTTGAAATGAAATGCTTATGATTAACAATGACTTTATGCAGCAACTGCACCTTTACTATTTATAAAATATAAGCATAACAGTGCTAAACCATTTATCTAATGAAACATACCTCTCGTGAAA
This sequence comes from Dreissena rostriformis, assembly GCA_007657795.1. Classification (NCBI taxonomy): domain Eukaryota; kingdom Metazoa; phylum Mollusca; class Bivalvia; order Myida; family Dreissenidae; genus Dreissena; species Dreissena rostriformis. The sequence continues at coordinate 114,259 of VMBQ01001101.1, read as the reverse complement.
CACAAACATTGCCCTAAAGTGTGAAGATGGCAATCTTGTACAGAATAATTCATCAGAACCGCTCTAAAAACCCTGAACGTTTTATGGGAGCTGCCGGAACCGATTAAGTGTTCTATTAAACATTTTTAATTGCGATTTACTATAGCAGGCTAACAGCATATTGTAAAATAATTACTTTTTAATGATGTTTCATTGCTTCTGAATTATATGGTGAGTGTTGATGATAAAGCGTAAACAAGTGAAAAACATTGAATTTTCGGACTCATATAATGTATAACAAAACGTTAAATATTTTTTATTGAAATAATAGTATACTTATAAGTTTGAATAACATGTATGATTCCTATATGATTTTGCGTGTTTTTTGTAAACGTAGTTTCACCTAATTATATTTGATACACATGGTACGTCATAGTTTCCAGCATCTTGTTTTGTCTAGATCAGGGACCGAACAACATGTACTGTAACAATTTGGTAACCGAAATACCTGAGAAAACAACGATCACATTGTTTAGTACCTAATCATGTACCGTCGTTAAATGTAGTGAAAATACATTCCTAATTAAAATATAAATTAATCTCGCTTCCGATCCCATTTCAAGCTGTTTCAACATCAAAGTGCCTGTTAGTTACAAGTCCTACCGGTCCCAAAATCATATGTTTCAGGAATAACTTCTTGAGAGCTTATCTTAAAAAAAGAAAACCGTTGTTCATAGGATAAGAGTGTATTAGACATAACATACTCGTTGCATGGTTGATATATATAAATAATATAAGAGGCAAAAAAAAACATCGCCTAATTCTTTTCTGAACTTGTGCAATCTACAGATTGCTCTGAAAATGCTTACTAAAGAGCTCCAAAGGCTCCAAAGGGTACATCAATTATGTTAGGGTCGTATGGTGAAAATTAACATTTACAATAAACACAGTTAATCAATGTGTGAATCCCTACCGAGTTAATGCGAATGGTTCCCTTTTACACAACAAACAAATGCATTTGTTTCGTTGTAGAGAAACTTCGTGTTAATCAGACAAGTTATTACTTGAGAACCTTGAAACGTTACGTATTTGTTTCTTTGACTTTTTTGCATACTACTTTTTCATTCAGTTTATTCTTGTTTTTGTGAACCAAAACATACATAACATACCTTTCCCATCACAGAAAACCTTAATTGCCACAATGTGTATTTATCGTAAAAGTGTGAATGTAAATTACAGCTATAGCGCAGATCTTGGCTTTTGACCTTTGGCCTGGGCTGATATGGTCAACAAACATACAATACTTACTAATGCCCCCTACGAGAAAGGCGGCATTATGTGCCTGTCAACACATGGGGCAAACAAACATTTGAATGTGGGAGGACGCCTTTGTGATTAAAAGACGAGTTCAATGAACTCCTTTCTGGCAGTGGGCGCGATGAACAAACCTTGATTTGTCGCTATTGCTGGAGATGTCGGAAGATACAAACAAACCGTATACACTTTAAGCCTACTTTATTGATTTATTCACTGAGCTTCGTTATCATTGCAGCGCCCATACTATGAAAATAAAAACGGAAGTTGTGCATTTATTAAAGTCTTCCAAGGCAACAAACTGGTTCTTGACATGACAATATGCAAACGATTTCACTAACAGTGTTTACAACTGAAAGGTTGCTACTCAAAATACTGCTTTATATTTAGGTTGCAAAGCATACACCTTAATATGAACTAAATCATCGATACTCGTTTTACTATTCAAGAACATACAATTGATTGAGCGATTATTGACAGTAGAAGTTATAGATCATATGTTCAGTCAGGCATACACGCGTATCATTAATGCCGTTTTTTCCGATATTGGAAGGATGTTAACCACTGAGTTTGTTTTAAACGAAACACACCAAAGGTTAAACAATAAATCCGCGGACGCAATTAAGGGGAGGAATTGTATGTAAAACAATGTAGTAATGGGCATAGTGATATACGTGTACCCATCGATTCAACAGAAAGTGATTTCGTATCGGCAATTCAAGGCTGTTCCAATAACGACGTTTAATCATAAAACTAACGTCACATTGCCATCGTTGTGCAATAGCTAAAGTCACCTTCATGTATAAACGATTAAACAAATTGGTTAAAAGTATATGCCATTCATGAAATTTAAAGTTATTTTGAACTGCGTGGTTTACATTGAAGATAGATGCATGAAATGTAATGTTTACTATCAGAAATGGCATATATTAATTTAGGATATAACAATATTAGGGCACCATGGTAGGCATCCTGTACGTGTACATATATATCAGTAAATGTGTGCAATTTTTTAAAGTTAGGCACGATCGAGTGCTGCATTATAGATATGAAGCATGGAATCGAAGAGAAATTACGATGCAGTATGTTAACACAGAATATTAGTTGTGTGTAAAATAAAAAGGAATTTATACAGTTTAAATCAGTGAGAAAACAACAACACCAACATATTTATTTACATGTTTGATCAAAGTAGGCCTGCAATATTGGAAAAAGGAACAAAATCTACCTTCAAGTACTCTTATCCGATGAAAAACTTTGGGTCCAGATAGATCTCTATATTTACCAAGCATTTTGTCGTAGACGCTATGTAATCATGTAAGACAGCGAACAATCATTTAAATTCCAGGCCATATTTGTCGGTTATTTGTACTGTCAGAACAATTAATTAAGGCCCAGAAAGTGTTATTGCAGATCAATGTCGGACCCCTTTCTCAGATAAATACATAGAGGATATTTGTTCTTGTCAGTGTAAGATCGTTTGTTATTTCACGAGTGATCATAAACAATTTATTTTCACGAGTGGCGCAGCCACGTGTTTAAATATTATTTTTCTATGATCACGAGTGAAATAACAAAAACGATCTTACACTGACATGAACACATTTTTTGTTTCTTTTATGCCCCATTTCAAGAAAATAATTAACAGCGGTTTCCCTTTCGCTGAAAAGTTACCTTTTCTCCCGTGGCCTACCTCAATACATTGAAATGGCGTCATTTTGTTGACGAAATGACGTCATTATTCCAGCGAAATTCTTCGGTTGAACTCTTTTACATTGTAAATAAACGGTAAAAAACCCCCATAAAATAAAAAGAAAATGTGTTGGATTCGGTGGAATATCGATTTTATTTTACTCGTGATCATAGAAAAATATAAACAATGATATAAACAAGGGAAGTTAATCTTGATATGATAATCTAAAAATAGAAAAAGGTGTTCTGAAAATTTGTTATTTTCACCGGTGAAAATAACAAATTGATTATTTTCACTGCTGTTATTTCACTGCAGAGATGTCATATTTTATCATTAGGTATAAAAGAAATATAATCACCCATTAAAGCGGTGTTGTTCAAAAGTTCGTAATTCATTTTGTATTATTTTATATTTTTAAACGATTTCAAATGATTTAGTGCCTGGGTTTTATGAACACTAGGAATTCTATCATGCGGGCTTATAGATAGAGAAACTATAAATACAATTCTTTTGTTTTAGATCGTAGTTTATGCAACAATTACAGCTTATACACTTATATATATATATATATATATATGGGAAACATACAATGCAAAAGATGGATCTAACAATATAAATGGTTTCATTCTCCTTAAAAAATGCTATTACATACCAAACCACCCTGTTGCCAATACATTTGAGTTTGAAATTACTGTTATGTGTACAGCCAGTGTAGAGTCTGTTCATGACAGCCGATCTCTGGGTATTTCCAACCATTCCTTATTATGGCACGCATCGACTTGTTTGGGCTAACACATAATAGTGGCTGTAACACGATGCATACTACTCGTTATCTATTAGGGCGTAATCTGTGTATTTCGATTGCATGCATGTAAGTCATCTATTTACTGTGTCATAAAAAGTAAGTAACCTAAATACGTAGTTATAAATCATGAGTATTGAGCGAAAACCCTAATTTTTAATCATGCGCAATTGTGTTGCATGTCTAAATTGAGTTCTGTCTGAACGTTTGGCAGCGTCCTCAATCGGGCGCAAACGCATTACGCATATGCTTGAGGAGCCCTTCCATATACCATGATGTTTGGCATACATATGTATGCGTTTGTTACCTACGTGTATGGAATAGTGTGGCATGCCCACCAAAAAGATAAAAAACGTAATGAAAAATAGAAACTGATTATACAATCAAATCTACTTCTCACGTTCAGATTCCCCCCCCCCCCTTGGGCTATCG